>JAMXBD010002457.1:0-194287 GCA_024138025.1 Combretum micranthum | reverse complement strand
TGATTGTTCGTTGATCTCGGGATCAAAGGTAAAGTCTTCAAACGAAGAACTTCTTAGCATTAACTGCAAGTGAGATCAAACAAAACAAAGTCAACGTTAATTGTCCAAAAAGAGAAAGAATCAAATTGCAAAATAAAATAAATAGCTAAATTAGTAGATAAGGTTCTTCTAATATGTCGTGCCAGATCCCGGCAACGGCGCCAAAAACTTGATGTAGATCGTATCAACTCTTAAATTTATGATCCAAATTAACTCTTACGACCTAGTTAGGCAGTGTACCTATCTATAGTTGTATAGGGTCAACGGATATCGTCCACAAGGATCTTTAAGACAATTACTAGAATTAATCGGTTTTCCACTATTTAGCAATCTAATTAAATGCATTTATTACTAACAACTAAGATTCACTATTTAACTAATTAATTCGCAATCAATGTATATTCACAACCTTAATAATTCAACAATCACAAAACAATACCCTAAATCTTGATACACCACTATCCCTATCAATCTTATTAATAACATTCGTCAATGCAGCACATGTTCTTGAATTGCAGGAACCCTAATCTCATTAATCTCTTTCTCAAGATAATTAAATCCTAACCCTATATGTCTAATGGAAATCTCTTCCTCACTAGATGCATATAAGGTTGCATTAATGATCATAATTCCTCATAAAGATAAATTCTTGATGCAAAAGATTCATGTAATCTATCTCTAAATTTACATTCAAACCCTTCTACTCATGCTAGATCTTTCCTATTAATTAATCCTTCGATTCAATTAACAAGAATCATACAATAATCTAATATTGCGCTATACTAGATTAAGACAATTCAAAACAACATGAATAGATCCAAGACAAGAGAACTTCAATTCAACAAATCAATCAATCCACATTAGGGTTTGGGTTTCTCAAATCTAGGGTATATAGATCTAAGCTTCCATTGTAAAATAATTGCAAATATAAACCATGGAAGAATAATTATAAAACATGATGATTACACCCTTTAACCACACAATCTTGTGATGGAAAATTATTAGAAGTTCCTCTTCTTCTCGTATGTCTTCTTCCTAGGGTTTCTTCTCTTCCTTTCAGTCTCTCTCAACAAAGAGTGGTTGGCTCTATTTATAAGAAGATGGAATTGTCTTCTACACGGGCATTTACACAGGATGTGTTCGGGGCCGTGTTGCTTCCTCATGTCGGCTATTTCCTCGGATTTGTTACGAATTGGAGTCCTACACAAGCCCGATCACTGCTGTGTTGCGAAGTCGTGTATGTTCCATAAAGCATTCTGTCCATTTTTATCTTTAATATAAGCATCCAACATAGCTCGTGTTGCTTCCTTATGTTCTTTTCAATAGCTTGCTGTACATTTTTAAAGGCCAACATAGCATTCAACACAGCTTGTGTTAAAATCTCATGTGTTGAAATTCTTCACTTTGACTTTTTCATCAAAAACTTGTTGTAATTTATCAAAACATCTCATAATGCTTATTATCTCCTCTTAATCCTGAAATTAACATATTCTCAAATCAGTATCTTTTCTACAATTATTCACATAAAATATCATATAATATCATACTAAAACCATGTGAATGTTAGGGTATTTTGTACTTATCATTACGGTATGGAGGAGGATTTTAGAAGGCACTTTGAAGAACAGGCATGGCAGAGGTATTTGAGATCAGAGAGGAGGCATTTCGAGAAGTTACATGGCCTTCATGGCCAATTTTGGGACCAAGCAGAGTGTACCCAATATGGATGGACTCGTGTATTTCTATGCATTTGAGGTATATAGGGAAGTCACCATGAGGCAATTTATTGTTGCATGGATTTATATGAGAATGCAGAGATTTGGAATGATAATGAGTTCAAGAAGCTACTAGTTGAAGTAGCAGAGGAAGAATGGAGAAAGTTTGTAGCAGAAGAAATTGAAGGCAATTTCAGACCTTCTAAGACCACTACTTCGAACTTTAAGAGCTTAAGCGCTAAGATGCTACACTATCTGCTCATCAGGAGCATTTTCTCCAAGCCATAAGGAGCATCTACAATTGTTGAAGCAGAGCTGCACCCCTTAGTCAGTATGATGAGAGGAAGGAAGTTTAATATGGGCCTACTAGTGGAACAGTGGATCAGGTATTAGGCCAGCCTGCAGTGTAAAGGAGTATTTCTTGGTGGATTGATCACAAGAATCCTAAAGAACTTACAAATGTAGCCACAGCAAGAACCTAGTGGTGTAGTATGCAAGTTCAAGGAATGCATAAGAGATCTTTCAGGGATTGGAAGTTGATGGAAATACGAGCTCAGTCTGCTGCTGCACCAGCAACAAGAGAAATGAATGAACAAGTCCAGAGCCCTACTACCTCCCATCAAGAGTCACCAGTAACACCTGCTTTGGAGCAAAAACCATAGCACTCTAAGGTGGCATCACATTATGAAGCTTTTACACTAGAAGCTACATCTCAGTCATCAGCAGCCAACTTCAACAGGCTTGAAGTTGAAGTGATAGATATGAAGAAACAACTGGCTGTTTTTGCAAAGAAAACCTAAGAGGACATGAATGACCTCAAGAAGACAATGAAGCGGATCTTATATGTGATTTCTCATGATTTTCCTCAACCCAGAACATCCAAATCCCTAACATCTCAACCAATCCTGGCTGAGTCAAATCATCCAGATGATGATGACGACAATGATGACGATGATGTCAGGCCACGATCAGCCTTCACCAACACTCCATCACCCCTTCATCCCACACACATACCATCTCTAAACACATCCTCTGCCCATACACATTCTTCATCTCACATACACTTATCATCTCTCACATACACAGAAACCTAAACATAATCTCCACCTTAAATTCAAACACAACCCTCTCAACCAATGGTTGAGTCACCTTCTCACAACATTTGTGAGGACAATAAAGCTAGTTTTCAAACACATTACCCAGCCACACCCCAACAACAACCTATAAAAGTTACTACTTATGAGATAGAAGAAATAGTTGAAGAAATGAATGAAGGAGGAGCACATCAATAGGAAGGCAATGCCATAGTACCTGGTGGCATTGGCCTTAATTCGTTGCCTCCAGAAGAAGAGTCAGCCACACTAGCTAACCAATTGCCAGCAGATGAGGAGTTTTATGAATTAGAAGCTAACACTGCTGTAGCAATTGAAGAAGAAATGGTAGAAGAGGCAATCGAGGAGAATATGTATAAGGCAATCTCTAATGATATTGTCAGCTTGGTGATGGAAGCAAAGCATAAGGACAGACTTATGTCCTCGCCTCCTCAGCAGCAGCAACAACAACTAGAAGAGGATAAACGAATGTCCCCTTCCCCTAGTCTTATTAAAAGAAGATGGACTAGGACCAAAATATGTGAGAAGAAGAGGCCTTTCAACAAGAGCAAACTTAGAGTTTAAGAGGAGAGGTGTGATCAAGAAGCAACCCCATGACTTTTGATGTGGCTATAGTGGATATTGATGAACCACTTCAGGTTATATTTCCAAAAGCCATAGCAAATGTTCCCTAAAAGCTCCTAAGCAACCCCATTGGGTTGATGAAGAGAGGAAGAAAATAGAAGAAAGAGCAACAACATTAGTTACAATTTTAGAAGCAATGTTGCGACAGAAGAAGGCATAGGAGTAAGCAATGAAAGAGGCAAAAATGCCTATACCAAAAGAAGCTCCTATTGTCCCTACTACTCCTACTGTTCCTAGTAAAGAACAAGGCAATGCCATAGTCTCTGGTGGCATTGACCTTAATGTCGAGTCTATAGAAGAAAAAGACCAACTTCCTGTAGCTCAAGATGTTGATGAGATTACTGCAAGATAAGCTACTGAAGTTGAGAAATTCAAGCATATAGTAGATGAGCTATCACGACAAAAAGCTCATGAGGAAGCAAAGAGGCAGCCCGGCAACAGATGAGCAAGAAGCATAGAAGGAGAGTACAAAAGAACATCTGATGCTATAGTGGCACATAAATTGGCTAAACAAGCCAAAGCGTTAGCAAAAGTAGAAAATGATGAATCCAGCCTCTCCAGTAAGATCAGTGAAAAGTAAGAAGAGGATAATGAAGATGACAACTTGACAATAAGTGCCTGGTTAGAAATGACTAGAATAGGCACTAAGGACTAATATAGAAGACCAGCCTCCACTATACCTACTCAAGAAATACCTCCTGCAGAAGAAGCACCTCCTCCACCACAAAATAATGAAGTACCTCTTGGCCATCAACCATAGCAAGATCCTTCTCCTAGTGAAGCTACAGGGAAGAAATATATCTATAAAAGTTGGGCAAGGGTAACTGAAAAGGAGCTCCTATCAATTAGAAGAGGAAAGAAAGAGATGTTAAAAAGAAAAATAGAAGTAGCACTTGAGAAGGAGCTCGCCCTTGATGAAATTGAAAGAAGAAATGAAGAACTTAAAAGAAAATTGGAGGAGGATTAGAAGAAGCGAAATGAGGATGCCCTTTATGATGACAGCTTCTTGGAAGACGGTGATGAGGAACAAACAACTTAGAAATCCAATATTATTCGTCTAGAGAAGAAGGAAGGTAAAGCTAAAGGGGGAAACAAAAGGTAAAGGAGAGTTGCTATCCCCCAGATGAATCGAGATGAGCCTATAAGAGCTTATTTAGCCAATAATCCAGGCGTAACAGAACAACAGATGAAAGACTTTCTCTTTACCTTGAACATGTAGCTTCAGCTTAATGCAAGGATTGATCCTAAGGAGGCTAAAAGGGCTACTTGATGGAGGAAAATGGAGTCGGAAGAGAGAAAGAAAGGGGCTAGTACATCAAGGGAAGCATCGAAAAGGAAGATTAAGGTGAGATTAAATCAAACAACACCTGCAGGCAGCATACATATAAGAGGACAAACTGAGGATCAAATTCCTATACCTACCCAGACACAAACGTCCCCTTAGAGATCAAACCCTCTAAAGAGAGGACGTAGAGAAGGTGAAAGAAGAGGAGGAAGTAATCGGGATAACAGAAACAGTAGTGGTGGTAAAGGTGGTCAATCAGGCAGAGTCAGAGGTGGTGGAAGGAATAATGAACCCGTCAAAAGTAGAAATAGAGGAAGATTTGATGCTCCTAAAGCCAGAAGGCGAAGGGGGAATGAACTTAGTAGAAGTTAGAGATATTGGATGGGAGACGAACACTAAACATCCCCCTTAACCCCGATTCATTTTATTTAATTGCTTTTAGACAATTCTTTAAATTTTGTATTCTTTATTCTTTCTTCAATGATGTATATAACACTCTTTAATTCTTTTTAGAATAATTATAATTCTTGTGCAAATTCTTTATGATAGAATATGATTATTAGAAAGTTTTTTTTTTTTCCATGATTCAACCATGGCTTTGATTGAGCCATGGTTACTACTAATATTTTTCTATGACTTGCCTTAGTCTTCAACACAAATCAAGAAGAAAATTAAGCAGCAACTACATGAACAACTCCAACCCTCGACCATTAACAAGAGAAATTTTCTCAAAACTTCTTATCTTCATTCTTGCTCTACAATTATCTGATTGAAAATCCCCTGTCTGTTTATAATGTCTTTGAACATTGAGGATAATGTTCACTTTAAGTGTGGGAGAATTAAAGGGAATGTAGCAAGAATGGGTTGGATATGAAATTGAAAATCTATCAATAATACGAAATTAATGAAATGGCTAAAATTTGACCAAAATTTTTTGAAAATTTGAAAATCACCTATTAACTCAACAAAGCAAGTAATGAAAATCATCATAAGATTGAGTTAACTTCACTTTGTGTAAATCACTTTATAAATTTCTATGTACAGTAGTTTTACTTGCTATTTAGTTTAGAAATTTATAGTTGGAATTAGCCTAAGGTCCCTATTAAGGTTACTTAATTAACTTCTAAAAACTTAATGATCTATATGCTTTTCAATTTAGTCATTTTGAGAGTCGTGTAATCTCTGATGAAGGTTCAAATAATGATCATAACTTGATGATTTTTCCTTATGCTCTATCTAATCAAAACAAAACAAAAATTAAAAAAATGAAAATAACCATGTGCTTGGTATCGAAATGGGAAGGGGTTGGTCCCTTAGAAGAGCAATTTCTTGTCCCCTCTTCTAATTTTAGATTAGCCATGACAAAGAGAGAGAGAGAGAGAGAGAAAGCGAAAAGAAGCAGGCAAAAACCCGTCTAGAGGAAAATTAAAGAAGAAGGCAAAAACCTTCCCTTCTGCGGCTTTAAAGTACATAAATAATCAATAAAAATAAAATAAGCACGAAATAAGGAAAGAAAGTTAGGGGATGAATTGATGTATATGCCTTCATCTTTGATTATGATGCTTAGAGAGATTAAGGAATTGCATACTTATATGTATAAGAGAATAAAGTTGATTGAATTTCTTTCTTACTCTGATTGATCTTTTGAATAATTATTGCTTTAGAATTCTTCATTAAACAATAACAGTAAAAGCTGATTTACATAGATAAGTCCTATGATTTTAGCAGAAGTAATTTTAACACAGTTTGATAAACATTAATTGAATATTCAAAAGTACTGAGGTGATTTAAGCTTAAATTGGCCTAGTCAAATTTCCATTTATGATTTATCTTCCTATTTACATGCCTTGCTTAGTTACGAATAATGTTTGCTTGAGGACAAACAAAGGCTTAAGTGTAGGGGAATTTGATAAATCATTTTTACTCTATTTTTTTATAGGAATTTGGGCTTAATTTGTTACATGCTTAGATAAATTCCTATGAAACTGGTGCTCTTAATGTTTAAATGTTGTTTTTCAGCACCAAGAATCAAAGCAAGAAGAATTAAAGTGTTTTGAATCAGATCTGGAGCCAAAAAAAAAAAAACAACAAAATTGAAAGAAAGATTTCTATTAGCCCCGTAAAAGTGCCTATCGAGGCCTGAACATCAAGGAAAAACAAGGCAAATTAGTCTATTGCGCCCTTAATTGAACCCATAATATGACCCTCGATGTATGTTGTAAGGTGATCGAGCCCTGGACTTGAAGAATAGCTTTTTTCGCGCCATATTGTCAAGCCCTAGATTTGATCCACAACAAATATTAGATGAAGATCAAATATTTGGTCAAAAAGTACAACTTAAGTCAAGCTTAAGTTTCGAGCCCTCGACATACTTAAATTACCTTTCAGTTGAAGAATGGACAAAAACTAGAGCGTGTTAGCAAAATGCCATAACTTAAGTCGAGCCTCAACTTTCATGCAATATTCGAGCGCTCGATTACCATGTGACAAGTGACCTTATGAGCTGGCATTTATGAGGCACGTGTTGAAATCAAAGACGTTTTCTATTATAAAGAATCTACCATGCCAGTGAATAAAATCGTCATGATTTTTTTGCCCGAGCTTATAAATAAAGGTGTATAGGCATGCGGTCAATATGTTGTAAAAAAAGTGCAAATTTCCTAACATAGTATAGAGAGAGAATTCTCAAGTGAAAGAATTATTCCACGTTGCTTCAGAAAACTCAAGTCTTATGGGTAAAATCATTTTAACCCATTGTTTGTAATTTTTGCAAGATTCTGAACTTCAATTGTAATATTCTTCGTTAATTCCATTTTATTTCTTCAGAATCCGTGCTTAGCATTTGCATCCATGGAAAAATATTCTCCTACAGCTTAGGGTTTGTGAACCAAAATCCCAATTCATGTGATTTCAAATGCGCTTTCAAGTAATTATTGACTGGCTATTTGTAATTAGTATCTTAAACTTATTTTCATGGGTCTAAATGTGTGATGTACCTGTTAGATTCATGTTTGATTTTAACTAAATAGATTGAGAGATCATTCTTTTGAATAGATTTCTAGCTACTAATGGAGTTGCACATAATCAACATTAGAGAGGGATGGTGAAACTTTCTGTCACTTGTTTTGAAATTCATTAGGTTAGTTTTAAAAACAAAGGATTCTTAAGCTTTATGTAGGGCTAAATCGCTGATAACTTGTAAAGAGATTCCAATGGTCTGATTTAGATCTAGAGCGACTGACCTTGAAAGAGGCTTTAGCTTACCTTAGTGAATCTAACAATGAAAATACACCGGCATACAACTCTCTCTCCAAGTTTATCAGGAAATCACATTATAAGGAATTGGTGACCTAGAGCTATTGACTATGAGAGAGGCTTTAGCATACCCCAGTGAATCCAACAGTGTAAATACACCAGCATACAACTCTTTCTCCAAGTTTGTCAAGAAATTATATTATAAGGAATTGGTGAAGCAAACCCTAGGCTTCCATCTTGTATTTTTACAAACCCATCTTTAATTTTGCCCTGAAAACAATTGTAAATTTTCACTAAACTTAGGATAACTTATGTTGTTATCATGGCTTTCTAAATTTTTTTGGCTAGATAATATATGAGAAGTGAGTAAGATAGATGCCAACAATCCCTTAAAATAAGACCTAATATTTTCTATGCTATTTCAGTAGGTGTGCTTGCATGGTATTGCTAGTTGCTTTTGAAATTGAACAGAATCTATTAGTTTGATAAATTTTCGAAAACTTCAACTTCATGGTCTTTAAAAGGGTTTTCAATCCAACTGACTAACTGACACACAAAACAAATGCTAAAGATGAAACACACGCAATATAGCTAATAATAGATGAAAACCTACAAATATGAAGCTCAAATAAAAATTCTTAACATATAGTCATGGAATTTAGAATTTTCTGACTCTATTGAGAATAATATCCTAATTTGACCTATCGGGCCTAGAAACTTTAATAGCATAAGAGAAAAACCTAAAAACATCCAATTGCGTAAAGTTTAAATTTAAAATTTTAACTCAAAATATAACTAAGAAAATATAGAACCCTAAACACACAATTTAAAATTTGTTTTCTTGAAATAATTAATACGTTTATATGCATACTACTCAGTAATTAATGCCATAGCTTAGATATTTGTCTCATATTCATCATGAGCCTTTCAAATGACATCATCATGTTATTTCTTCTTCCAATCTCTTTAAGAAACCACCAAGCTAAGCATAAGGTAGGAGAGGCATCACTTGTCTTGATAAGATCTTTAAGAACCTCATCTCAATATGACCGAAAGTGGCATCTCCTCTAATAGAAAATTTTATCTAAATCTATGTATTAATGAATGATGTTGACCCATAACCAACTTGATTCTTCTCCCTTTTAAACTGTAGATGTCATGATGATGGGAGAGGAAACCATCACATCATTCTATCATCTTCATCATGAAGAAATTTTCATGATAGCTTATGTTAGCATGGTGCAAGCCTATCCTAACCTATCATGTTGATGTGTATGTGTTTATACTTGAATGGAACACATTTCTCCATCAAAACCGTGAGACTCACGCATATACACATAACACATTCAAATTTTCAACCAATCATATGAATTCTTCTCAATTAAGTCAATAATGAGCATAGGACAAATTGAAGTGTCATTGTCTACAAGAAACCCTAGAACAACCGTGAGTCTTCCATGCATCTAACCAACATACATCACCATCGACAATCTTTACAATATCTTTACATCAATACCTATTATGCATACAAGAAAAATAAAGTCATCTTGACATAAGCTAATTCAACTAAGAAATATCTTGTTTTTTCATCCCAACCGTAGGATCCCTCTCTCTCACACCGACCTCACAAACCATTTTAATTCATTGCATGATCTTCACAATTAACACTGGTTATTTGTGTAAGTCAAATTGAAACATCATGGCCCACAAATATCTTCCTCATACTGTGAATATCCCCTTGCACACACAAATGTACATCACATCAACCAATTTCCATAATCTTCCACCAATTATCACAAAATCTTTACATTTAATACCATTCATGCATGAAAGACAAATAAAATCTCTTAATTCTTCATGCATTGCTACAAGCTTCTCTACCTCCATAAGTAATATATATATATATATATCAACATCATCACATTTCATTATCACTTAAATTAAGTGACATATGCAAGAATATTCCCTCCATTTGTTTTTAAACCCCAACCATAAGCCCTAAAACCCTAAGCCTTATTCTCTTTTGTCATCCAACATCAACATCACCACATATTCTTAAGTGCATTAAAAATATCATCCAAAACCCTAGATAGAAAACCTTAACTATACTACTCAAATCTTAAAACAAAGCTCTTAGATCATCAAGAGAATTCCTACATCATGATTAGATATTCTAAGGTAAAGATTTAAGCTCAATCAACTTAGTTTTGAGTTAGAATCAAACTCAAAGATGCTTGTTCATCTCATAAGGTTTCGACCATCTATAGTAAAGGAAGATACCAACTTCAATTCCTACTAAAGTTAAGGTAAACTCTATACTATTATAAGGATAAATTATGTTCACGTTTAGAATTCAAGGATACTCAACTTGATATTTTGAATAGGGTATCATAAGTATCTCGGCCACTCTTAGAAAACAAGGATTTTGCATCGGTCTTTCCTAACTCAAGGTAATTTCTATCCTATTCTAAGTTTATAACATCTCTAGTGTTGAATTTCAAGAAAACTTGACAAGAATATATAAGAACCTATATACATAAGTTTAGGCCGCTATAGGAAACCAAGCATGCCATATGTTTTATTTAATGAAACTTATATTACATTAAGTAATATAAACATATGACATTATTCATGAAGTTAAATTGATCAATTGAAGGAAATGTAAACATGTATACACACATAGGAAAGTTTCGGCCATAAGAAAAACAAACATGTTCTAAATTATATTCAAATAGCTCAAATTACACATAACATGTTTTTATGTGTATAAATAAAATTGAGATGGAAAACAAGTTTAGAAAACCCTATAATATCTTCCATTAAACTTTTGGCCTTATGTAGATCCTAAGAGATTTTATGCTTGAATTTAGTAAATGACACTTACTTAATCTAATAAGGATGTAAGAAGATTAGTTGTATGTTTAGACCCAAGAATATGTACATTAACACACGCATATATGGTGTGTGTGTTGATTTCTCTCAAAAGATGATTTTGATGATAACAAAAAGAATTAAATGATTTTTTTCACATATTTTGTTTAGTGTGCAGCATTAGATATTATTAAAATAAAACTATATCAGAAAGTATATCAGAAGGTTGGAAGTTTTTCTTTAAACAATATTTACTCATCAGAAGGTTACTCAGAAGGTTCCAAGGAGAATCGTAGGATCTTTTAATTTATCAGAGGGAACGTCAGAAGGTTTATGAACTAGATGAGAATCACGTGTTTTTCAATTTAGATTTAATTTATGAAGACCTAGCTCCAAAGTTGAGTATAATTTGGGTATTATGCTCAATGTGTTCCACAAAGTCGGTTCAAAATCCACAGGGATTAAAATTTGAATAAATGTTCGTTGTGAAGCTCATAAACTCACAGTTGAAGTTCATACGGCACAGAAGTGAAATTCAAAGTATACAAATGAATTACATTTGAGGAGAAAGTTAGTATGCATAATATGAAGTATTTACAAAATACAATTTAGATTTTTATGGAATGTGTCCAAAGATTTTTGAAAAATACAAAGAACGTGGAAGCTTGGATAAAGCATGAATAGTACCAAACGAGCATGAATAGTACCAAACGATGAAATTATGTACGAAAGATAAATCGAAGACCGATTTTTCAGTATAAGATAAACATACAAGTTGTTGGTTATTTACTTTATCTTCTGAAGCTGGGATTTCGAAGATTATCTCAAGAATTCAAAAATCAAAATAAGTCAACAGTATGATAAACACAAGCTGATATTCCGAAAATGATGAGCAAATTTCACGCACGAAAATCTGGGACAAGCTCATCCATTCTTTCTTCTAGCCGTTAGAATAATGGGAATAAAAAGAAAAGTGCAAGACAAAACAAATACAACAACGTGATAATCAGATTACTACAGTGATCAAAGTTTTCTTACGAGAGAATCTGTCATATTCTGCTGTTACTGTTCATTGAGCGAATAGTTTTGAGGAAACTTAATTTTTATTCCTCTTGATTTGTTCTTACATTTTTTAGTGTAAGTTGAGAGTTACAAGTAGGCTTAGTTGATTGATTGATTGAGAGAATCAAGCTAAGTGAATTGTAGTCAAAGGATTGGCAAGAAATTCTTGTAACTTTTATTGATTTGTTTGGATAGTGGATCACAACCAGTGAGGAATATCGGGACCCTGGATTGGAGCTGGAAGAGAGGATTGACGCTCGATGGGGAACCTTTATATATCGATTTGCACTCTCTACTCCTTATCTCTCTTTAATTTCATGATTTGTTGTTTATGATATATATGTGTGATATATGATCAGAGGGTTCATCAGAGAGTAAATCATTCATATTTTCTTACTCAGAGAGTTAAGCAAAAGATTTATAAGTGTGAAAGTCTTGAATCACTTTTTGATCTGATTTTTTGTTTAAAGATTTTATTTGTTAAGATTATTGTTTTAAGAAAGTTTTAAAGCCATTTTAGTTGAATAATAAAGTGGTGTGAAATTTGTTTAAATTTTGGAAAATAAATTTTTATAACCATTTCACCCTCCCCTCCCCCCCTCTTAGTTATCTTTTCGAGACCAATAGTGTGTGTGTGTGTGTTCATTAGTATGATGATATAACTTAGAATCAAGTGATGGAACCTAAGAAAGACATAATTAAGTTAGGATATAGGTTCCGGCCTACACATGATATTAAGATAGAGAAACACAATGAAAATAAATTACAATGTAAGTTTCAGCCATACATGGACAATGAACACAAAATTAAGTTTGATCACTAAAATTTGATGAAATAAACATATGACAAAGAAATGAACTTAAAATGAAAGTTGAAAATGCAAAACCATAACAATAAGCACCATATTATACTTTTTGGATCCTTAGGAAAACATGGAAAAAAATACAAAATGATTAATTTGACTTGATATTTGAAAACTAAATTTAATAAGCTTTCCAACGCCTATTCATATGCTAAAATCGGAGTTAAAATGAGCATAATAAGCCTAGTTTAACATTACATTATTAAAATTGGTATATGAAATCATGCATAGTAGTTTCCCTAAGAAAAATGGGTTCATACCAACTTTATAGCTTAATGTAAGAAACATTGACTTTATGAGCTTTGGAACAAATACCTATGTCATAAGATCAAACTAAGAATGAGAGAAAAACATAAAAAGTATAAAAACTCGAGTTTATGACACAAAGGCACCATAGGATTTATTACATAAATATAAGTATAGTAATAAGTATCTATGTTAGAAATAATACACAAGGAATACTTAAGAGGGGTGGTGAATTAGGTATTACAAATTTTTCTGTTTTATCAAACCAGATTAATTAACTAAGGTAAGATAAGAGTTAATTAAAGTAACAAATGCAGCGGAATAAACTAATTAATAAATAAACAGAGATAAGGAAGCTAAGAGAGAGAGAAAGAGAAGCAACATAAGGATTTAACGTTGAGTTCGGCCCACTACCTACTCTCCATGGTACAAATGTCTCAAAGAGGACTTTTACCACTATATTGATTATTCCAAAATCAATACACCTTTTAGACAAGGAATTATAACAATGCCTATCACAATAGGACTTTTACAATTGCCTTTCACAAAAGACTTCCACTTGATAAATCAAGTGTTGTGTTGGTAACACACAACCAGACTTCAAATGCCTCCCACTGAGGACTTCCCGCCTAATCGTAATTCGGACGATGCTGGTAACTTCAGACCAGACTTCAAATGCCTCCCACTGAAGACTTCTCTTTGCCTTCCACGAAGGACTTCCCGCCTAATCGCAATTGGGATGATGTTGGTAATTCCAGACCAGACTTCAAATGCCTCCCATAGAGGACTTTTCTTTGCCTTCTATGAAGGACTTCACTTTGCCTTTACGAGGACTTTTCTCAATGCCTCACACCAGGACTTCTTTTACAAATGCCTCCTTTGAGGACTTTTCTCAAACAGCTCCTATATGAGCAGCTTTATAAATTGAAAAGCTCTTAAGGAAATATACAAATTTACTTTACAAAGAAACGCTCCTACTTGAGCAGATTTATAACAGAAAATACTTTAGGAATTTTACAAATTCCTTTTACAAACTGAGCTCCTTAAACGAGCAGATAATCAATTTTTGTAAATCTTAAACTGTGCTAAAAAATTCTTGTTTAGAGTGTATTAGCAAATTTCGAAACAGAGCACTAATTGTTCTTTTAAAAAAATTCAAATTAATGAGAACGAGAATAAAAACACAAGTAAAAAAAATTTTACAGAACGTTGTTTTCGTTTTTACTGTGCATTCAAAAATCTAATATTTCTTATTCTCTTTCAAAAAGAAGAGGAAAATTCTATTTATAGCTCTTGATAGAAATGTTCCCGTTATCAAAAATTTTATGCAACTCATACTTGTGTTTAATGAACTTAACGTTTTAAAAACGTGTAAAAGTCAAAAGCAAAAAAGTGTATTAAATGTGTCTGACACATGCATTAAATGCATTCCAACAACTTTTTTCTTTCTAAAGTCAAGGGCAAACATTTTGAAGTCGAAGTCTGGGTCGAGGCCTAAGCTTCAACCCTTGACTTTATAAATTTTTCCCAAGTCCAAATTTATGAAGTCAAGGGCAAATTTATGAAGTCGAAGTCTGAGGTCGAGGCCTAAATTTCAACCATTGACTTTATAAATTTTGCCTATGAGAAAACTTTCTAAAGTCGAGGACAAATTTATGAAGTCGAGGTCTGAAGTCGATGCCTAAACTTTAACCCTTGACTTTATAAATTTTGCCCAAAACTCCAGCCCTTGACTTCACGATTTTGCCCAAAACTTCAACACTTAACTTCATAGTTTTGCCCTGTCACGCCCCATAGGGTATCCTAAACGTAACATCCCACCACATATTATATAAGACTCACGAAATCCCTCTCCGAGCCTTTCGGGAGTCTAGTATAGATGTAAAGCGTCCCTTTACGACAATAGAATACTCAATCAATGGAGTTAAGAAGTTTAATGCGGCACTCACTAGCCATAGGAAATAAACCAAAGCGCATATATAAACATTACAAAAGTGTAAGGGGCATTCCCCCGCAAAATAATATCAAGTCCATTTACAGTCATCCAGAGTCCTTTAGTTTCCATTCGAAGTCTAAACAAAATCGAAGTAAACTTCTAAGGGAAACTCCTATCTCCGGTACCTGAGCTGTGGCTTGCCTCGGCCTAAGCCAAATGAACTCGTGCTGCAACAAGTAAAAACTATGGGGGCGTAAGCCAACTAGCTTAGTGAGCATAAACTTCCATATCACAATTAAAACAAATCATTCAAACAAGTGATTATTCAAGCAAATTGTATGCATCAAACAAATGAGTTCAACAAACATATGACTAGCCGAAAATCATATGTGGATGGACTTGCGCCGTCCATCCCGAGTTAGCAGATTAACGAATCCTGCGGTACGACGCCGTTTAAGCTCACGGTCAACTGAATAATAATTCGTTTTATGGATCACGATTAACCAACAATTTCGTTTTATGGATCACGATTAACCAACATATTCGTTTTATGGGTCACAAAAAACCAACAAATGCGAATGCTCCATCCCATCGTGATATGCATGAGTCCAATTATAATTGAGGTCAAATATGGATTATTCCAATTCTTTTAGGTATCCAACAATTATTCGCAGACAATCAATATAAATTCTAGCTAAACAAGCAGCAGCTTAACACTTGGTTTCGATATTCCTTAAGTTCAACTTTACATATCAACAACAGACAAGTATATAATTCCCATATACCCCATCATGCATAATCATCTTTTTATCTTTTCCTAAACAACTAATGCCGCTATCAATATAATCGCAAGCAATAATTGAGAGCGGAAGTAGTACTCACTCGGCCATGGTTCGCCGATCTTTTAGTAATAGTAGTCGGGTGGTAATGTATCGTCTTGCTCAGGATCACTTACCAATTAAGAACAACCTAATAAGAATCTCATCACTAAACTAATTCAAGCTATGCATCTAAACTATGCAAAATCGGAATTCTCGTTATTTGCGGAAGCTCCGACTTAAAACGGCCATAACTTGGTCATTTTAACTCGGAATTTCGCAAATTTTATATCGATCTCTATCTACTTCGAAAGATCTATCTATTTCTAGTATTATTTTCAAGTTTTGAAAACATTAAGATCACGGAACAGTGGGATCAGATCTGTTCTGTAACTTTTCCAATTCCGAAAAATTGTTTCGCATTTGATAAAAATGTTCCTAGTTGATAATTCACGTATAGATGGTATATGAATGAATTCCTAATATGAATATCATGTAATGAGCTCAATATATGCATGGTTTTGATGATCTTTGATTATGAACTCTTATGAACTTCTAATTATTAAGAATTCTATGATGATCACTTATACAAAGCTATTCTTTCCAACCCTGCATTTCCTAGGGTTTTTATGATTTTATTCTTGGAATTTACTTGTTATCTAAATAAAAATGAGTTCTCAATGTCTATACTAATTATAACCTTCATTTATGCGTAGAAATTCACATTTTTCATTTGGCAAATATGTTTTTGAAAATGCCTTTCACAAAAACCCGAATTTTGAAAATTTCCTTTTCTTGCATTTTCTTTATGAGAAAACTTGTTTAATGCATCAAAATTGAAGCTTCATTATATCTATTGTCTAAGGACTCCATTTGACTCATAAAACATGCCATCTAAGCTTGGATACTAAGTGTTTATGTAGGCATCATCCAAAAATACGAATTTGACTATTAATCACTATATCAATATTTTTCATTCTAACTCCACTACTTGTTTTACATTTTTCTCATGCCTAAACTCATCTAAACTTATGAAAATCATTCCTTAAGGACATCTATTATATATACCTTCCATTTTCTATGAAAAACATGACTTTTAAAGTGGTTTTGGTGGTGTTTAAGGTAGGGTTCCAAAATCATCGAATTTTCAACTAAGCATTTCTATCCAAATATTTTCCTTTTCAAGTTTCTTGTCTTCTATACATGTAGATCTACCATCTAACCTATCTATACATAAGCAAGGCTACATTTTTATGATCATCAATGCATGGAAATCAAATAAACATATGGACATGAATGTAGATGAAGATATAAATGTTTAAACACTAGATCTACTAAATATAATGCATGAATCATGAATTTCATGGCATGAACATAAATATCTATGCAATGTTCCTATTTTACATGCATGAACATCATATTATCTCATCAAAAACTCCTTTAAACTCTAGATCCACTTCTTGTGATGGCTTGATATTCTTGTATAAGTGTTTTCATGTCCTTAGCATATGATCATTGGGATTAAATTGAAAACACACAAGAAAGGTCTTGCCATTACAAGATTTGGTAAGAATAAAGCTTGAAATCATCATACCAATAGAGATTGGAAGTAGAAAAGAAGAGGAATTGAGCTTGTGTGTGTGAGTGTGAGAGGGAGGTGGGTCACGGCAACAATGGAGAAAGAAGAGAGGGTTTTCAAAATTTGACAAGTGAAAAATGAGGGGAGAGAGAGAGAAAAAGGAGCTTATATATGAATAGATTAGGGGTTTTAATTGAATAAAATAGCAAAAATAAATCAAATGAGAGGGGGAAAGGGGGAGTGGGGCGCCGGCCATAAGGGGTGAGGGAGAGAGAGAGTTTGAATTTTTGACAGATTTGTATTTTATGTAATTAAAATGTAATAAATGTAATAATTAAAAAGAAAACAAAAATTCTTGGAAAAAAAATTGTAATGAGCAGTTGTAAGGATGTCAGAATAGGGTATGGGTAGCGTGTAGTGTATGTTGTACTTGTGAATAGTAGACAAGACATCTACTTTACCGGTTGTAACGAAAACACGGGAAAAAGCTATAACTATAATTTTTATAGCCCGGAAAATTATAAAATTGATATTTTTGGAATCCTTATAAAATTTCGGTTCTAATGAGTATTCTGGAACATTTTTCTGAGTTCGTGGTCCCGAGGCACGCTTTTCCATAATTGAGCTCGGGAAGGCCCGGAATTGAAAAATTCCCAAATTTAAAACTTTCAAAGGTCTAAAATATACTTTAGAACAATAATTCATATTCATTTACTTTATAAAACTTCTTTTATTATGAAACCGAAGGAAAGCTGGATTTAGGGTTCCTAAGCTTCTCTCACTAGACTCAAACTGGACTGGATTAGGGTTTCGCTTCTCAACTCCCAGGGTTTCCTTAACTACTGAGAATACCAGGGTTTACATGCCCAAAACTTCAACACTTGACTTCACAGTTTTGGCCAAAACTCGGTCTTTTGTCTTTATCTGATGAATAGTGTCTCCACCTTTCTTCTACTGGGCTTGATAGCTTTGTCTTGATTTTTCTTCAACTTTTTGCTCTGTTAAAACGTAAACAACAGCAGAATAAATACAAAGCATATATATATATATATTTTAAGTATTTGAATAATTAAGGATACTTAAATAATTAATTGTGTAATAATTATTTTCATCAAAATCATTCGTGAACATAACATTCAACAATCTCCGCCTTTTTTATGATAGTAAATATGCACAATCAATTCTAAAATAATTCTTAATTGTGCAAATACTTCTCCCCCTTCCTCATCAAAAAGAAAAAAAAAATAAAGAAAAGAAGAACACATAATTTGTTAAAAAAATATTAACAAAATCAATTTTCTCCCCCTATCAAAAGCACTTTTCCAAAAAAAAATTTATCCCCCTTTTTAAAACAAACTTTGCTTCTTTTTTCTTATGAAAAACCGAGACAGAGAAAATGAAATTTTCTTTAAAAAAAGGTGTCTCCCCCTGGTTCAAACAACCTTTGTTTTATTTAATTTTTTTTTAAAGAAAAATTAAAACAAAGCATAGAAGAATATAAACAAATTCATAACAATAGAAAATTACAGAAGAAAAACATTGGCATACAAGCACAAACACAAACACAAACACAAACACAAGCACAAACATGCATGCAAGTGCAGACTCTAGTCTAAAGTCTGTAATATTATCAGCTAAGGACTTAAGATCGGATTTTCAAGAAAGTTCCTGGTTAAAAAATATTTTAGCACTCATCAATGTCACGCCCCGAAGGGTACCCTAAACGTGGCAATCCACCGTACACAATATTAAAGTCTAAGAATGACTACCTTAGTCATGCGAAGGCTTCCATACTATGTACAAGGCGTCTAACACATGGAGGAGACACATCGGAGTAATACACTTTATATTGGTACAACTTGAGTAACAATATAAAGGAAATACAATTCACTATACTTCAATTTCAATTCATCCATAAATTTCACTACACAACTATTACAAAACAATTCACAAAGCGTAGCTAATATCTTCAAGCATTCTTACTTCCTACTGAAATCCCGAAGTTATATTCGGCTCCAACCATCTCGATCCCCATGTAGCATTCTCCCGTCAACTTGTTTATTCAAACATCTATTGGGGTATAAGCTACACTAGCTTAGTAAGAGTTCCCTTAATGTCGTACCATAACAAGCAAGTTATAAATCATCCATATGCTATGCATGAATAAACACATGAGCAGACAATTATGTGTGGGTAACCGGAAACCATACACAAAACGGATTTACACCCTCCGTATCTAAGGTTAGAATGGTCCATAAGTCATGCAACCATAATTCCAATCTTGAGTGGGGTGGTCCATAAGTCATGCAACCATAATCCCAACCTCTTTCTCTTAATTTTACAACATTTGTTGTTTTATGTAGTTGATTCAAGTGCCTACACCACTTCCGTTAACTTAAGCGATTTCGCATCCCTAATGTTAACATAGGCCCCCTCGCCTTCCGCTAATGTACTTTTATCCCACCAAAGGTATATTAGCTAATGCAATGTGATTCAACATGTGATATGCATGTACATTTTATTCATATAATCGTGTCATATTAATTATGTAGGTTAAGAGCGACCATAGAGAATTTCAGATAATTCAAGTTTATGCTAACTCATACAATGATTTTACAACAAGTCTCGCCTCGATATACTTATCATTCATTCAACCAAGATTATATCACAATTCATTTCAATTTTATCTTTTCCTAATTCTAATGCAACTAGCTACAAGCACAAGCAAGGTAACAAAATAAGAGGAAAACTCACTCGGCCATTGGATCACTGGTCTCTTAGTAAAAGTAATCCGGTAGTAAGGAATTGTCGATTTCGGGGTCACCTAAAAACGAAGAAAGATCCTAATAAGTATTTCATCACTTAACTAATCCATTCTATCTCATACAAACTATCAAATTCATAATTCTCGTCCTAAGCTGGAATTCCAACTTAAAATGGCCATAACTTGGTCGTTTTTAACTTGGAATTTAGCAAATTATATATTGATTTCTATCTACTTCGAAAGATCTATCTAATTTTAATATCATATTTAAGTTTTGAAAACTTTGAAGCTTCAAAAGGATCTGATCAGATCAGAACAGTAGCGAAATCCAAATGGAAAAATTGATTTTGTGAAAGTTCAAGATGTTTCTACTATCCAAAGTAAGTATTCATGTAATATGAACAAGTTACTACCACAAATGATATGTCATGAGATATATATATATATATACATGTTCTTGATGATATTGAATGAAAGAAATTTCTAGAAAACTTTTTCTTTGTAAGACTTTATGAAAAATCAACTTAGAAAGGCTAGTTTTGTATTCTTGACAATCCCTACTTGTTTTTAGAAAAATTCCTTGATAAAATTTATTTATTCTTGTTGAATTTAAGCTTTCATTATGTATATTCCTTAAAGCCTTTGTTTTTCAATAAAAATTCCCATTTTACACTTTGTAAACATGTTTTTAAATATGGTACATCCCAAAATCCAAATTTTGTAAAAATTGTTTTTGTGGTGATTCTTTTTAGTAAAAATCATTTGATACTTAGAAAATTAAGGCTCAACCATACCTAGCCACTAAGAACTTCATTTCTTTAATAAAACTTTCATTTTGAGCTTGAAAAATAGGGGTTTTCATACCATTACTCCATTATTAAGAATTTCTTAAAATGACAAACATCTCAAATTTTCCTACTTTATTTCTATTCCTTGTTCTACATATTTTTCTTAGCAAATCCCATCTTAATTTATAAGAATCATTACTTGATGATACCTATGACCTAAACTCTTCATTTTTCATATAAAACCCAAGTTTTGGAGTTGATAAATGGGTTTTTAAGGCATTGTTTTGAAACCATCCGAATTTACAAAATTTGGATAAAATTCAAATTTCATATTTTGTAATCTCTTCCTATTTTTGAGAATCGCTACTAGTAGATCTACCATTTACTTATAAAAAAATATCTCCTATTGATACCTATTCCATAAGCCTTCCATTTTCTAAACAAATCTTTCATTTTGGTGTTGAAAAATGGGTTTTCAAAATTGGTCTTGGTTCAGATCTGAATTTACCAAATTTATTTTTAGACATATCTTTTGATAAAATCCATCTAAACTTAGGAAAAATCATTCTTTACATATCCTATCTTAATAGCCTTCCATTTCTTAAATAAAAACTTCATTTTTGAGTTGGAAAACATGTTTTTAAACTATGCGTTGGCCTAAATCCGAAAATAGAGTTTTGTTAGGAAAAATAATCTTTGAAAATCATCTTTGAACCATATAAAATGAAGTCTTGATGATACATATACATTAAGCCTTCATTATCTCAAGTAAAAATTTCATTTTGACACTTGGAAAGTGGTTTTTAAAAATGGGTCTTACCTAAATACGAATTTCACCATTTTTATGCAAGTTCAAATCTAAGATCCACACAAAATATGAACATGAAATAAAAAAAAAAATGCATGGTAGTAAGCCCTAAACCTATAGATCTAAACGTAAACATAACCAAAGCTTCATAAAAATTTAGATCTACAAAGTATAATATAAATATGAAGATAATAAAGTCTTAAAGACAACAAATATAGCAATATCAATATAGATCATAAACAAGAGGAGTGTTTCAAAGTTTTGGCATCATCATCTTTAGCCTTTAAGCATTGTGGAGAGTCCTTTGATGCATGAAACCTCCATATAATCAATCTATAGTCTCTATGGAAGCTTAAGAAGAAGTTTACTTAAAGAATCTTTAAGAATGGAATGTGGAATCAATATTTAGAGGGGGGCAGCTTGTATTCCTTGCAAGAACAAGGCTAAGAAAGGGTTAAAGAGAGGAAAAAGATAGAGTAAATGATTTAGGGTTGCAAAGAAGGAAATGGTGTAAATAAGAGGCTTTAAATAGAGAGAGGAGTGTATTAATGTGTGTTAAATAATTGAAAAAAATTAAAACCATAGCAGAATTTTGGAGGGGGGCTGGCGTGATTCTTCATGGGAGAGAGAGAGTGTAGTTAATTTGTAACTTAAATTTTTGAAAGTGTAACTTGTGTTACTTAATATGCTAACTAAAAGAGACTTTAATTCATTAAATAAATCATTAAAATAAAAGAAAAGAGGCTATTTTTAGGGGTGTGGTCAGCTTTCCAAGCATGGGAATGGAGTGTAGAATGAGTGAAAGAAAACATGATTAATTATGTAGAAGTGACAATTAAAGTGTACTTGAATTATGGGTTGAAAAAGTACTTTTTATTAAGAAAATATATAAAATAAAATTAAGAAAAATATTTTTAAATGAGTGGCAGAATTTTCATAAATTAAATTAAATAATTAATTGAATTATTTTAGTATTTCAACAAATATGTTACCGGTATGATCAAAATACTCGAATATGAGCTATAAATGATATTTTTATGATTCGAAAAATTCTAAAAAAATTATTTTATGAAAATAAAAATATTTTTAAAATATTTTTCAATTATTAAATTAATTTATTTTATTTTTTTAGTATCAGGTCTTAAACAGAAACTGATCCCGTAAAAGCCCAAAACTAACTAAATTTTAGAAAAACAAAATTTTCTATGATATATAATATATTTATCTAAAAATATAAGGGTTTATAAAAATAGTAAACTTGTGTAATGAAATAGACGTGAATAGTGTCAAGAGACTAGTTAATTTCCGGTGGTAATGAAATACGAATATAATCACAAAATCAGATATTTCTACTTATCAAAAAATTATAAAACTGATATTTTTGAAATCCTTATGAAAATACGAGTCTAACGGTATTAATGGTATATTTATGATATCTCGAGCCCCGGGACATGGTTTTCAAAATTTGTATTCAAACGGGTTCGAAATAGGTCAAAATTTACTAATCTGATATTTTTAAGCGACATTATATTATCATGAGCTATTCTACATACTTAAACTACACCTCAGCCTCTAGGGTTAAGTGCACGAGATTGTCGGACTTAAACTACTGTATTCCACTTAGGGTTTCTGGTGATTTTCCGGTTTAGATCTTTGCCAATTTGGAAACTGGGGGTTTATGTTTATATAACATATTTAGTTTGAGAATTTATTTAAAATTTTTTTTGTAAGTATTTAATATCTCTTAACGTTTTCGGAATTCTTGAATTGAGTTTTATTTCCGAAAGTTTATCGTTTTTACTTTTTAATAATTTGTTTTTGGGTTCTATATTACCCGATTTTATAAGTCAGAGTTAAGTATGGAATTTGTCGTACGTAGTGGTTTTGTATTTGAAGTATGTTGAGTTCTTATTTGATATATATATATATATATATATTTTAAGGAATCATTTTCTCAAGATTAAGAAATTTCTAGATTCGCTCGTGATTTAGGACTAGTTGTTGGAGTCATTTTTAGAATTTATTTTCAATGTTTATTTTGGAATTATTTACTGAAATTTTCCGAGGCTTACAATCAATCTTTAACATGGCCAATTCTCCTCTTAAAGTGCAAAATCGTTCTTCACTCAAGGGTTTACTAAAAATATAGCAAGCTGATGGTTTGTATCAACAAATTCCAAGCAAATGTCCTTGTTTAGAACATGATCACAAATGAAATGATGTCTAATCTCAATATGCTTGGTTCTTGAGTGTTGAATGGGATTTTTAGTCAAATTTATAGCACTTGTATTATCACACCGAATTGGTACACTTTCAAATTTTAAACCAAAGTCTAATAAAGTTTGTTTCATCCATAAAATTTGTGCACAACAACTGCCAGCAGCTATATATTCAGCTTTAGCAGTTGATAATGCAATAGAATTTTGCTTCTTTGAGTGCCAAGATATTAAAGAATTACCAAGAAAATGGCATGTGCCACTTGTGCTTTTCCGATCTACTTTGCTACCAGCAAAGTCAGCATCAGAGTACCCAACAAGTTCAAAAGAAGTATGTTTGGGATACCACAAGCCAATTTCAATAGTGCCCACAAGGTACTTGAAGATGCGTTTGACTGCACCCAAGTGAGATTCTTTTGGGCAAGATTGAAATCGTGCACATACACATACAGAAAACATGATATCAGGTCTAGAAGCTGTTAAATATAACAAACTACCTATCATGCATCTATACATCTTTTCACAAACATTTTTACCTTTTTCATCTTTGTCTAGTTTTACACTAGTGCTCATAGGTGTAGGTTTAGACTTACAACTATCCATTTTAAACCTTTTTAACAAATCTTTAGTGTATTTAGATTGATTAATAAAGGTTCCAGATTTTGATTGCTTAATTTGTAGCCCAAGAAAATAAGTGAGTTCTCCATCATACTCATTTCAAATTCTTTTTGCATGGACTCAAAAAAACTTTTATAAGTGAAGAATTAGTAGCACCAAACACAATGTCATCTACATAAATATACGATTAATGTATCAGAATTGTGATTTTTGATAAAAAGAGTTGTATCAATTTTTCCTCTTGAAAATCCATTATTTATCAAAAAGCTACTAAGTCTTTCATACCAAGCTCTAGGAGCTTGCTTGAGACCATAAAGAGCTTTGTTCAATTTAAAAACATGATTGGGAAATTCATTATTTTCAAAACCCGGTGGTTGCTCGACATAGACCTCTTCTTTTATGAAACCATTTAGAAAAGCACTTTTGACATCCATTTGATAAAGGATAAAATCTTTGTGAGCAGCATATGCCAAAAGCATTCTTATAGATTCTAGTCTTGCAACCGGGCAAAAGTCTCAAAAATCTATCCCTCTTCTTGTGTATAGCCTTTAGCAACTAACCTAGCTTTATTCCTAGTTACTATTCCAGATTCATCCATTTTATTTCTAAAAACCCATTTTGTTCCTATGACAGTTTTATTTTCAGGCCTTGCAACAAGATTCCAAACCTCACTTCTAGTGAATTGGTTTAGTTTTCTTGCATGGCTTGAATCCAAAACTCATCTTCTAAAGCTTCTTCCAAGGTTTTAGGTTCATGTTTTGATAGAAAAACTAGATTGTTGTGTTTCTAAGAGATGATCTAGTTTGTACCCTATTTGAAGTTTCACCTATTATTAAGTCTTTTGGATGTGAACTAGCATATTTCCATTCCCTAGGTAGATTACTAACATGCTCATGCACATCATCAACAGTAGATTTTTCAACAGGAAACAATACCAGAATTTTCAACATCAATATGAAAGATCATTTATTCTATCACAACATCTTCAACATCATTATTAACATTTATAGGAGTCAAACAATCATAAAAAACAACATGTATAGATTCTTCTACAACAGAAGTTCTTTTATTATATACCTTATATGCTTTACTAGATGAATAATATCCTAGAAATTCCTATATCAGATTTAGCATCAAATTTTCCTAGATATTCTTTTCCATTTATTAAGATATAACACTTTGCACCAAAGGGATGAAAATAAGAAATGTTTGGTCTATTTCCTTTCCATATCTCATAGGGGGTTTTCTTTATGATTGGTCTAATAAAAAATCTATTTGAAATATAGCAAGCGGTATTGACAGCTTCAGCCCAAAATATTTTAGAAAATTATTTTCACACAACATGGCTCTAGCCATTTCTATTAAAGTTCTATTCTTTCTTTCGGTTACACCATTCTGTTGTGGGGTTCTAAGTGCTGAAAAAGTGTGTTCAATACCATAATTTTCACAAAATTATTCATTTCAAGATTTTCAAACTCTCCTCCATGATCACTTCTTATTGAAGCTACATTAAGATCTTTTTCATTTTGGACTTTCTTGCAAAATCTAAAAAAGACATCATTGGTTTCGTCTTTAGAGGCAAGAAAGAGAGTCTATGAAAATCTAGAGAAGTCATCAACAATAACCAAAGTGTATATTTTTCCTCCTAAACTCAAAGTTTGAGTAGGACCAAAAAGATCCATATGTGACAATTGCAATGGCTTAGAAGTGGAAACCGCATCCTTAACCTTAAAAGAAGACTTAGTTTACTTTCCTTGTTGACATGCTTGACAAATCTTGTCATTTTGAAAATTTAAACTTGGTAAACCTTTGACAAGATTTTTCTTTGCAAGTTTTGAAATTAATTTCATGTTAGCATGTCCCAATTTTCTATGTCATAACCAACTATTATCATTTTGAGAATATAGACATGTTTGACTTGATGATTTAAAATCATCTAAATTAATTTTGTAAATATTTTTATATCTATATCCTTCAAAGCATACTTGGTTATTATCAATTATTTCTATAGTACATCTTTTGGCATAAAATGTTACTTTATAACCATTATCACAAAGTTAACTTATACTAAGTAGATTATGTTTTAAATTATCTACCAACAACACATCATTAATAACAAGATCTTTATTAAGGATAATGCTACATTTACCAAAACAGTCAATTTTCTATCATCACCAAAGGTAACACTCCCTTGATCCATCAAGTCCAGCTTTGAAAATTTGGAAGCAACTCTGGTCATGTGCCCAAAGCATCTGCTGTCCAAGTACCATTTGTTGCTACCACTTGAGGATCCCTGCAAAGCAAGTTATTATTTCTTTAGTACCCATTTCTATTTGGATCCTCTTGGGTTAGAAACAAATAAAACTTCTTTCTTAGCCATCCAAACATACTTGCTTTTATGACTCGAGAGCAAAGCCTTTCTTATTGCACACTTGTGTGCAATATGGCCAGACTTGCCACAATAATTACAAGTGCCATAAGTGGCTTTTACAAACCGAGTCTTATGAGACTTATAATTCTTGTGCCTATTATAACTAATTTCATATTTATTGTGATCGGATTTTTGCTCGCCAAGGAGAGTATTTAAATTTTTCTCTCCTTGTGTGAATTTAGCTATGACAGCTTTCGAATCATCTAAGCTAGATTTCAGATTTATATTTTCTGCTCTTAGCTTATCTAACTCTTTCAGGAGTTCATTGTTATTGATGTTGTTACTAGTAGATGCAGGTTTATTATCATCTTTTATAGTTTTAATTTCGAAATATAAAAGATCATCTTCAATTTTCAATTTTTAATTTATCATTTTGTTCAACCAGAATTTTATTTTCTGTTTTTAATTTCTTATTTTTATTTCTAATTTCATTAATTTTCAGATTCATGCTACTAAGATTTTCATGCAAGCTGTCTCTTTCAGAACCTAGAGTTGTTATTATTTCATCTTTTTCTTCAAATTTAGTTTTAAGCTCATAAATTTCATCTTGAAACTCTTCTAATCTAACTAAAGCATTTTGCATCAAATTTTTAAGTTGTTTATTATCTTCTTCAGATTTTTTAAGCTTTTTACAAACTTTTTTATATATGTCAAGCAATTCATCATTAAAGCAGGAAGATGAAGGATTATTTACCTCATCATGGATCGCCATGAAGCATAACTCTTCTTCATCAGAATTTGATGACTCTTCATCACTCCAAGTAGCAATAAGTGCTTCTCTCTTGGATCTTTTTTGTGCTTTCATGAGGAGAGGACAATTTGGTTGGATGTGTCCTGGTTTCTGGCACTTATAGCACACAACATCCTTCCTTTCCTTTCTAAACTTTAAGGAGCTGCCAACGTTAATAAATTTGTTGAAATTCTTTGCAAACAACATAACATCCTCGTTTATCTCCTCCTTATTAGAAGCATCGTTGGTTGCCTTCAGAGCAATAGCCTTCTTTTAGGATTCCTCATTTTGATTCTTGATGAGCTCATAAGTCTTGATTGCACCAAAAAGCTCTTCTTTTGTCAGTGTGTTAAGATCCCTGGCTTCTTCTATTGCTGTCCGTTTTGCTTCCCATTCCCTTGGCAATGATCTGACCAATTTTGAATTTATTTCAACATTAGTAAAGCTCTTACCCAAAACACTCAAAAGATTGATGATATTAATGAATCTATCATTCATTTGATCAATTGTTTCACCAGGCAGCATCTTAAAACTTTCAAATTGACCAATCAACAAGCTTATTTTAGTGTTTTTGATCCTTGAAGTTCCTTCATAAATTACTTCAAGTTCATCCCAGATTTCTTTAGCAGATTTATAAGTATAAACTCTATTGAAATCATTTTCATTCAATCCACAATGAAGAATATTCATGGCAGCTTCATTATAATCCAGTTTTTTGCAATCATCTTCTGAATATTAATCTTCATTTTTATTTTTAATTGTAAAAGGTCCTTTTTCAACTACTCACCAGATTAATCTATGTTGAGCTTTCAAAAATATATTCATTTTACACTTCCAATAAGGGTAATTACCCCCACTAAGAAGAGGTGGCCTATTTTTAGCCTGACCCTCTAAGAAACCTTGTGTATTAGAAGCCATGATCTTTTCTCTTTTGCGTTTAAGAAATAAACCATAAGAGACCAGGCTGCGATACCAATTGTTAGAAATAATACACAAGGAATACTTAAAGGGGGGGAGGGGGTGAATTAAGTATTACAATTTTTCCTATTTTATCAAACCAGATTAATTAACTAAGACAAGACAAGAGTTAATTAAAGCAAACAAATGCAACGAAATAAACTAATTAAAACTGATTAATAAATAAGCAGAGATAAGGAAGCTCAGAAAGAAAGAAAGAAAGAGAAACGTGGAGTTCGGCCCACTACCTACTCTCCATGGTACAAATGCCTCAAAGAGGACTTTTACCACTATATTGATTATTCCAAAATTAATACATCTCTTAGACGAGGAATTACAACAATGTCTATCACAATAGGACTTTTACAATTGCCTTTCACAAAGGACTTCCACTTGATAAATCAAGTGTTGTGCTGGTAACCGTGACAAGACTTCAAATACCTCTAATGGAGGACTTCCCACCTAATTGCAATTAGGATGATGCTGGTAACTCTAGACCAGACTTCAAATGCCTCCCACTGAGAACTTCTCTTTGCCTTCCACGAAGGACTTCCCGCCTAATTGCAATTGGGATGATGCTGGTAACTCCAGACCATACTTCGAATGCCTCCCGTTGAGGACTTTTCTTTGCCTTCTACGAAGGACTTCACTTTGCCTCTACGAGGACTTTTCTCAATGCCTCACATGAGGACTTCTTTTACAAATGCCTCCTTTGAGGACTTTTCTCAAACAACTCCTATATGAGTAGATTTATAAATTGAAAAGCTCTTAAGGAAATATACAAATTTCCTTTACAAAGAAATGCTCCTACTTGAGCAAATTTACAATAGAAAATACTTCGAGAATTTTACAAATTCCTTTTACAAACTGAGCTCCTTAAACGAGTAGATAATCAACTTTTGTAAATCTTAAACAGTGCTAAAAAACTCTTGTTTAGAGTGTATCAGCAAAATTCGAAATAGAGCACTAATTGTTCTTTTAAAAAAAATTCAAATTAACGAGAACGAGAACGAGAACAAACACACAAGTAAAAAAAATTTACAGAACGTTGTTTTCGTTTTTATTGTGCATTCAAAAATGTAATATTTCTTATTCTCTTTCAAAGAGAAGAGGAAAATTTTATTTATAGCTCTTGATAAAAATTTGCCCGTTATCAAAAAGTTTCTGACAACCCATACTTGTGTTTAATGAACTTAACGTTTTAAAAACAAATAAAAGTCAAAAGCAGAAAAGAGTATTAAATGTGTTTGACACATGCATTAAATGCATTCCAACAGATTTTTTCTTTCTAAAATCGAGGGCAAACATTCTGAAGTTGAGGTCTGAGGTCGAGGCCTAAGCTTCAGCCTTTAACTTTATAAATTTTGCCCAAGGCCAAATTTATGAAATCGAGGTCTGAGATCAAGGCCTAAACTTCAGGCAATGACTTTATAAATTTTGCCCAAGAGAAAACTTTCTAAAGTCGAGGGCAAATTTATGAATTCGAGGTCTGAGGTCGAGGCCTAAACTTCAGCCCTTGACTTTATAAATTTTGCCCAAAACTCCAGTCCTTCACTTCACGATTTTGCCCAAAACTTCAGCCCTTGACTTCATAGTTTTTGCCCAAAACTCCAGCCTTTGACTTCACGATTTTGCCCAAAACTTCAATTCTTGACTTCATAGTTTTGCCCAAAACTTCAATACTTGACTTCATAGTTTTGCCTAAAACTGCAACACTTAACTTCACAATTTTGGCCAAAACTCAATCTTTTGTCTTTATCTGATGAATAGTGTCTCCACCTTTCTTCTACTGGGTTTGATAGCTTTGTCTTGATTTTTCTTCAACTTTTTGTCTGTTAAAACTTAAACAACAGCAAAACAAATACAAAGCATATACATATATAAAATATTTTAAGTATTTGAACAATTAAAGATATTTAAATAATTAATTGTGTAATAATTATTCTCATCAAAATCATTCGTGAACATAAAGTTTAACAATCTATTATCTTATTGCATAAGAAAAATAGATCAATTCTTAGATTTTCTAATAGACTATTAAGATGATTAAGCAAGGATGAACAAGTGAGTAATTTTGACTTTATCATATTGTTTATGCTATAGTATTGTTGCATATGTAATACTACATTAAAATTGTTATGCATGTAGGGTTGGATATATCATGTGCTACTTGGAGTATGTTTGGTTACCAAAACACCATATTGAAAGTGACAATTACTTTATATGATAATTAATGTGTGAAACATGTTGACGCTTGTCTTTGAATTGTATGGTCGCTTGAGAACATGACTTAATGCTATTCGACTATATATTGAGCTTATCATACATTGCACGATTTACATTCATTGCATAGAGGTGTGTAAGCCCTGCTACACATTCAGCCTTTCGGTTCTCTGATATTTGCTTGGTTTTTTTAGATGAAACATTCCTAGTTCTACACAAAGTTACCTTTGTTTTGTCAAGTTCTATAGGAACTAAGCAAGGACTCGAAGGAACATTATCCGTACTGTCGACATGAAATGACTAATGCTTAGGGGAGTTTCTATGTCCTAAAGTTAAAAATAAAATGTTTTTTAATTGATTTATGAGAAAGAATGTTGCCCATTTTCCTTGGTTCTTAGTCTCTCCCGAGCACACTGGGACATTGTTACTTATTCTTTCAATATTAATGAGGGGGCATAAATCTCTCTCCTACTTGGATTATGGTAGTCCACACACAGAACGGATTTACGCCCTCCGTATCTTGGGTTAGGAATGGTATTGAGTCTACACGACCGCATCTAGTCCCCAAGCCCTCGGCTCTTAGCACTCGACTCGGCTAGGCTCATCCAAGAATGCATCCACATGCGCCTTAGTACCCCTGAATGACCTTTGGCACCGGGTTCGTTATCCAAATGAGTCATCCACGGACCATACCGATCGACCTGCGTAGGAGTAGCATGCTACCAAATGCAATATGTCCAATGCGATGCATGACCAATTTAATTTTTGCTTAGGTTAAAAACATTTATACATTCTTTAGAGTGACAAATCCATATCACACATATAACAGAAATAACATGAACGGTGCAGTTATCCAATCAAATCGTGGTTTCGATATGCTTTAGTCTTTGGCACACATTCATCACAGTCTCATCATATATCCCATCCCCATTCATATAGATTTTTATCTTGTTCCTATAGTTCTAATGCAACTAACTGCAATCACAATCAAGGTAACAAAAACAAGGAGAAAACTCACTCGGCCATTGGATCACCGGTCTTCTAGTAATAATAATCCGGTGGTAGGGAATCGTCGATCTCGGGATCTCCTAAAAAGGAAGAAATACTCTAATAAGTATTTCATCTCTTAACTAATCCAAACTATGTCATTCAAACTATCAAATTCGCAATTCGCGTCCTAAGCGGGAATTCCAACTTAAAACGGCCATAACTTATCATTTTAACTCGGAATCTCACAAATATATATCGATTCTATCTACTTCGAAAGATCTATCTAATTCTAACATTATATTTAAGTTTTGGAAACGTTTAGGTCTCAGAAACAGAGGGATCAGATCTGATCAGTAACGGTTCCGATTCCGAAAAATATTTTGTAAATGTTTGTAATGTTCCTACTATATAGATTAGCTATACATGTAATATGAATGATTCCCTAACATGAATGACATGAGACGAGTTTAATGTATTCATGATCTTGATGATTCTTGCTAAAAGAAAATTTTATAACTCCTTATATTACAAGACTTCAGATAACCACTTTTACGAATACTAGTTTCCTAGCTTTGATTATTTCCATTTGTTTTTGGATCTATTACTTAAGAAAATATAATTATTTGTCAAAATTGAGTCTTCATGATATGTACTACTTATGACCTTCATTTCTACATAAAAATTCCCATTTTATACTTTGTAAATATGTTTTCCAATATGATTTACTAAAAAATCGAATTGTAGAAAATCCACTTTTGAATGATTCATTTGGGGAAAACTTATCTAAAGCATTAAAATTTAAGGCTTTAACTATATCAATTACCTAAGGACTTCATTTAACACATAAAACTTGCAATTTGAGCTCAATTACTAAGTGATTACTTATGCATCATCTCAAATTACGAATTTGACAATTGATCACTAACTCAAATTTTTTCCTTTTATTCCATTACTTGTTTAACCTTACATGCCTATAAACTCATTTTTAACTTGTAAAAATCATTGCTTAATGATATCTATTACCTATATACTTTATTTTTCACATAAAACATGAGTTTTGGATTGATACATGGGCTCTAAAAATTGGTCTTGGTTGGGACCCCAATTTACAAAATCCATTTTTGGTTATATCTTTTGATAAAATCTATCTAAGCTCATGAAAATCCATTCCTTACATATCCTATCCTAAGAGCCTTTTATTTCTTAAATAAAAACTTTAATTTTTGAGTTGGAAAACATGTTTTAAAATAGGCCTTGGCCAAAATCCGAAAATAGAATTTTATTTTGAAATCACTTTTGATTCTTGTAAAAAGAAGTCTTGATGATATACATATATTAAGCCTTCATTTTCTTAAGTAAAAATTATATTTTGACACTTGGAAAGTGTTTTTAAAATATTGTCTTGCCAAAATACGAATTTCACCAATTTTGTTCAAGTTCAAATTTAAAGTCTACACATAATATGAACATACACCTAGATGAAACCCATGAAAACAAACTTTAAACTCATAGATCTAAACTTTGCTCATCAAAATTACTCATTTATGTTATCTATACCCTAAGCCCTTCATTTTAAATGAAGAATACACATTTTGAAGTTGAAAAACCACTTTTCTAACTATGGTTCCATTTTCATCGAATTTTCAAAATTGATTTTTGTTGGAAACAAAATAGATCTTGGGTTTCCTACAACTTTCCTACCATCATCAAGCTATCACAAGTTGTTCATGACATAAACAAAGATCTAATGCATCTATGAACTCAAAACTTAGATCTAGTTTTCTAAACTAGTTTTACATGCATGAATCATTAAGATAGACATGTGTATGCTAGATCTATGCATAAATCATAAGGAATAACAACTTAAATACAAGATCTATGGCATAAACAAAAATCAAAGCTACAAAAAGTTAGATATACAATATATATCAACTTTAAACAAGAAAATCATTATAAACAAGATAATAAAAGTGAGAAGAGAGTGTTTCATTTTTGGCATCATCATCCTAAGCTTTTAAGCTTATGGAAGGTCATTTGATGCATGAAACCTTCATTACACTTTACCTATATCACCTATGGAAGCTTTGAGATGAAGATTGGCTTAAAAATCTTTAAGAAATATGCATTGAGGCTCATGAAGAATGGGCGCAGCTTGTTCATGGAAGAAACAAGAACAAGAAGAAGAAGAAAAAGAGGAAAAAGAGAGAGAAAAGGTGAAGGATTGAAAAAGGAAAAATGAGTAAATGAAGGAGAAGAGAAAATAAGTGTATTAAATGAATGAATGAAGAAAGAAAATAAAACAAGGCAGATTTTGGGGGAGAGATGCTGTCCACGTGAAAAGAGGGAGGAAGAAGAGATTTTGTTGAATTTTGACTCAAAATTGAATATATAATAAATGTGTAATGTAACTTTCTTAAAGGAGTGGAAAAATAATTAATTTGGTCAAAATGGAGTAAATAAAGGACAATGGCAGCCATAAAGGATTCAAAAATCTGCCATGAAGTGATTTAATAAAGTATAAAAAGATTGAAGTGAAAGGAAGTGATGTGTGAAAGGTGTACTTGAAAGTATAGGTTGTAAGAGTACTTTTTAATAAAATAAAATAAAATTAGAAAATTTATTCCAAATAATTGTAGCAGATTTTTCATAATTAAAATTAAATAATTATTTGAATTATTTTAGTATTTTAACAAATATGTTACCGGTATGATCAAAATACGTGAATATGGGCTATAAATAATATTTTTTATATTATTTATAACCCGAAAAATTCTAAAAAATTATTTTATGAAAATAAAAAAAATTCAAATATTTTTCAATTATTAAATTATTTTATTTTATATTTAGTATCGGGTCTTAAACAGAATTGATCCCGTAAAGACCCGAAACGAACTAAATTTTAGAAAACAAAATTTTCTATAACATAAAATATTTATCTAAAATATAAGACTTTATAGGAATAATAAAATTTTTTAATAAAATAAAAATGAATAGTGCAAATGACTAATCAATTACCGTAATAATGGAAATACGATAAAAAGGTTATAACTGTAACTTTTATAACCCGAAAAAATTATATAATTGATATATTTAGAAATCTCATGAAATTACGAGTCTAACGGTACTATTGGTATATTTTTGATATCTCGGGCCCCGGGACACGCTTTTCGAAGTCTGTATCCAAACGGGTTCGAAATAGGTAAAAAATTTACCAATCTGATATTTTTAAACAAACTCATATTACTAGGAGCTATTCTACATATTTAGCTACGCCTCGGCCTCTAAGGTTAAGGGCACTAAGTTGCCGGACTTAGGCTATGCATTCCGGTTTAAATCTTTACCAATTTGGAAATTGATATTTTATGTTTATACAACGTATTTAATTTGAGAAATTTATTTTACATTTTATTTTTGTAAGTATTTAATATCTTTTAACGTTTTCGGAATTCTTGGATTGGGTTTCATTTCCGAAAGTTAATCGTTATTTACTTTTTAATAATTTTTTTTTGGGGTTCTATATTACTCATTTTTATAGGTCGGGGTTATATATAGAGTTTGTCGTACGTAATGGTTTTGGAATTGAAGTATGTTGAGTTTTATTTATTTTTAAGGATTCTTATTTTTCTCAAGTTTTGGAAATTTCTGGAATTCGCTCGTGTTTTTAGACTAGTTGAAATTCGGTTTTAATTTGGAGTGATTTTTAGGGTTTATTTTCGAAGTTCATCTTGAAATTATTTATTGAAATTTTCCGGGGCTTACAGCTGTACGCCGGCAAAGGCCACGGGCCTTCAATGGCTACAATGTCAAGCTTTCCTGATACGTCGCTGGCCTTCTTGTCTCATAAATTATTTCAATTTCATGTTTTTAATTTTAGACCACTCGATTTATAATATAGGCTGCCAGCTTTTATATTTATGTTTTTTAGAATTTCTTTGTTTTATTTGTTTAGTTGCACAAATTTGAGGCTAATTAAAGCCTATATAAACCTTTTGGATGTAACGTATTTCATATCTTTTAATTTTTGATGAATGAAAATTGAGACTAATTCTCTTTGAATTCTTGATAGAATTGGTTTTGAACTTATCTGGATTTCCCATGGCATTTAACCCGACTTATCAATCAATTTCACATCCTAATTGTGGCATCTTCACTTATACCAAGGTTCTTGCTTCAATAGAAGCAACAAGTCGTGCTTTTTTATTAGGTTCTTAGATGAACCTTGGATTTAATTCCTGATTACGATAACAAGTCTCGTCACAAGTTAGTGTGGTTCGTATCATTTGGTATCAGAGCATCCTGGTTCGAATCACTTGATTTGTAATCTGGTCTATTTATCTCACTAAGCCATAGTTTTGCTTACACTCCTACAGCTTTTGATCAAGAATAATAGACGTTGGGAGTAGGCTAAGATTGTATAAAGAGTGCTTCTTCAATGGACATATTGAAAATAGAAAAGTTATGTCACATGTATGATGAACTTAGACTATGTAATAGACAAATTATATAATCATTTAAGACTTTTTTATATATAAGTTTGAATCTAATTTTTACTATTTGGTAGGGGATACCGATTCTCTACGATTCTACAATCTGTGAGAAATCGTGCTCCTTAGTTTCACTAGATTAAAATATTATATGATTAGATTATGTGAAATAAATAAATAAGTAGAGTCTTATAATATCTAACTTGTAAGACGGTTCTCATATTGCAAGTACCCACATGGTATGATAACTTTAGTATAATCCTATTAGGCCCCTATTTAGGTTGTGACAGAATTAGTACTCTGATCGATTATTTAGACCTTAATCTACCAATTAAACAATGGAAGGACAATTCTATTTTGCCATTTATAGTCATCCAAGTCTAGTTCAAACCTTATTATATTACTTTGAAATTACAATTCTGTTTTAACCTTATTCTCTTCCACTAACCAAATTTCACAAAAGGAAAACCATAATTAATCCTTTTTTTTGGGTCCATAAGACCCATTTTAAGAAGAAAAAAAAGAGGGGGGGAACCTGTAAGCCCCTAGATTTTTCGGTACTCTTAGATGAGAACCTTAGAGCTAATATTGAAAAGAATCTTAGAATCAATCCATACAAATCATAAATCCGAAAAACCCAAGCCAATGTCAGATAAGTTGAATAACTCTAGATGTCTAATAAGTATAATGGGTATAGAAAATCCTAAATAATGAACCTTAAGAAAAACAAGCACCTTTGAAAATAAAACAGAAATCCAATAATCGTTCAAAAACTCTACACTAAATAATTCATCTATCTAATATCTAACATGCAAATCCCAGCAATATATCCAAGTAATATTTAATAATAAAATAATATGAAATAATATCCTATATATAGTATTAATTTATCAATTCAAAATTTCATCAGTTAAGCCAAACCATTTCTATACTCGATCGTTAGCATGCAAATCAAGATAAAATCACCAGGTTATAAGCCTCTGGATTTTACAATAGTTCTATACCTTGGAGTCAAGAGCAAAACTACAACCTTAATGTCAAACCAAGTCAACCTTAAACCACTAGTAACTCTAAACTTGATTAGGCAGTTTCTAAAACCCTAAAATACTGAATAAATTAGAAAAATAGGATGACCTGAATATATGGTATACGCACTGATATGATCAGATTTACTAAACTTCAATTGTTTCAAACCTTTTTGGGATTAGTCTCTATATCTCAACACCAATACGTAAAATGAGGCAAAATATTCCACAAGCAATTTATACTAGAAATATATGGAAATAATCATAAAATATCATATTAAATTTTGTCGGCTTATAAAAAAGTCAGTTATAGCTTTAGACGCATATTTTTATCTCTACCGGTAATTAATTTATCTTGTCTACTATTCATTCACTATTGACTACCATTCATTTTATTATACTTTTTCTTACAACTCTTACACACTATTCTTATACCTATATCTTATACTTTACTTTTCTCATACAAATTATATCTAATTGATACATAACTTCTTCTTTACTTTACCTCTCTCTCTCTCTCTGTTCTCTCTTCCCCTACAAATAGCATCCCCTCCCCCTCAAAAAAATATTTACTCTCTCTCACTTTATTTTATTAACTTTATTATCATTCTCCGCTCCTCATCTTCCTCTGTAAATACCTCTCACTCCCTCACTTTTCATACCTTATATACTATTCATAAACTCTCAAAAACCCTATTAAATTTCTCTCAAAAACTCCCTTCTCTTCCCTTGTTTTTCTTTTAAAATTGTTACCTCCCTCGCCCTCATTTCCTCATGCACACTTTATTTTCTTCTTTAGGTAATTTCCTTAAAACACCTCTCTTGTATCATGCCAAGTTCATATATGTGTGCCTTTAAATAATTTCCATAATATATTCCAATGATGCATCATGCTAGTAAATGAAAAAATTACAAAGACAGCATGCTATAAACAATGTCATAACCTTGTTGATTCATGTTTAAAAGCTTATTTAATATGTAAGAATGTATGTACCTATATATGTATTGGTAATCTTTGGAGCTTACTGCTCACTAATCTAACTTGTTTATTTACGTTCTTTATTTCAAGTAATTTATTTACATGCTTTAGACTTGTCTATTTTAAGTTACAATAAGTCTAGTCAACTTCTAGGCTTGGAGTGATTCAAAAATCAAGTTTGAGTGAGACTGGAAATTTCAAGTCTTAGGGAGCCTTGACTTAAACCTAAGACTCCACATTATTTCATTTCATCTCACCTTGTTTTTATTTAATTTATACGGTGACTTGATCATTTCAAGTCTTAGAGAGACTTAATTATAAGCTAAGACTCTCATGTTTCTATTTTTGTTATCTTTGTGATTTTACTACCTTTGTTAACTTTTAATTGCATCAAGTTCATTTTGTTGTTGCCATAATTTTGGATAAAGTGTTATGTTTATATACATAGATGCTCATAGTAATGTTGTTATAATGCTAAAGTAGATTCCTAAACTTTGCAAGTTGATAATTCTTTGTTATACAAAATATTTTCAAAAAACTCATTTTCAAGACATGGGAAAACCTTTTATCAAAAATAAAATTTGAAACAAAACCATTCCCTATTTCCTTGAAAATGCCAAGACATGTAGGTAGTAGAGGGAATGTGAAATTTAAACTATTATTTCTCAAACCAACTTTAATGATTATGTAAGACCCGAAAAATTTCAGTAAATAATTCCAAAATAAACTTCAAAAATAAACCCTAAAAATCACTCCAAATTAAAACCGAACTTCAACTAGTCCTAAATCACGAACGAATAGAAAAATTTCTTAATCTTTAGAAAAATAAGAATCCTTAAAAATAAAATAAAAACTCAACAGTCTTTAAATTCAAAACTACTACGTACGACAAATTCTATACTTAACTCTGAATTGTAAAATCGGGTAATATAGAACCCAAAAACAAATTATTAAAAAAAATAAATAAATAGCGATAAACCTTCGGAAATAAAACTCAATTCAAGAATTCCGAAAACGTTGAGATATTAAATACTTACAAAAGTAAATTTAAAATAATTTTCTCAAACTAAATATGTTGTATAAACATAAAACGTCAGTTTCCAAATTAGTAAAGATCTAAACCGGAAAATCACCCGGGAACCCTAAGTGGAATACAGTAGTTTAAGTCCGGTAATCTCTCGCCCTTAACCCTAGGGGCCGAGGTATAGTTTAAGTGTGTAGAATAGCTCGTAGTAATATAAGATCGCTTAAAAATATCAGATTGGTAAATTTTTAACTTATTTCGAACTCGTTCAGATATAGACTTTGAAAAGTGTGTCCCGGGGCTCGAGATATCAAAAATATACCATTAATACCGTTAGACTCATATTTTTATAAGGATTTCTAAAATATCAATTTTATAATTTTTCGATAACTAGAAATATCTGATTTTGCAATTATATTCGTATTTCATTACTACCGGTAATTAACTAGTCTTTGGTACCATTCACTATTATTCATTATACAATTTTATTATTCTTAGAAACCCTTATATTTTTAGATAAATATTTTATATATTATAGAAAATTATGTTTTTCCAAAATTTAGTTCGTTTTAGGTTTTTACGGGATCTGTTTCTGTTTAAGACCCGATACTAAAAATAAAATAAATTAATTTAATAATTGAAATATTTTTATTTTCATGAAATAATTTTTTTTTAATTTTTTGAGTTATAAAAATATCATTTATAACTCATATTCGCTTATTTTGATCATGCTTGTAACTTATTTGATAATTCACTAAAATAAATTAATTAATTATCTTATTTTAATTATGAAAAATCTTCTATAAATATTTGGAATGAATTTTCTATTTATTTTTATTTTTATTTTATTTTATTAAGAAAGTACTCTTACAACTCATACCGTTAAGTACACCTTTCACACATCACTTCTTTTTCACTTCAATCTTTCTACACTTCATTATCACTTCTTGGTAGATTTTTTCACTCCTTTTTGCTGCCCTTGTCATTTGATTTACTCCCAATTTGATTAAAATAAATCTATTCCAATCCTTCTTAAAGAAGCAACACATACACATTAATTACACATCACAATTTCAAGTTAAAAACCAATCAAATCCCCTCCCCCTCTCCTCTCTATTTTCACATGTAGTGCATCCCCCCCCCCCCCCCCCTCCCCAACAAATTTCTGCCTTTTTTATTTTTTTTTCAATTAATATACTCTTCTCTCTCTCCATTTAATGCCTCACATTTACACTCTTTCCTTCTTTGAAACCCCACTTCATTTACTCTCTCTTTTTCCTCTCTTCATTTCTTTCTTAGCCTTGTTCTTGCAAAGGAAACAAGTTGCCCCCATCTGAAAAAATCACTTCCACACTCCATTCTTGAAGATCCTTGGAGTAAACCTTCTTCTTAAGCTTCCATAGATGATATAGGTAAAGTATAGTGAGAGTTTCATCCATCAAATGACCTTCCATAAGCTTAAAAGCTAAAGATGATGATGCTAAAGTGAAACACTCCTCTTATCCATGATTATTTTCTTGTATCATTATTATTTTCTTGCTAAAAGTAGTTATATTTTGTAGATCTAACTTTTTTTGTAGCTTTGATTTTGTTTATGTTTTAGATCTTGTTATATGAGTTATTATTTCGTTATTGCTAATGATTTATGCAATATTCACCATTCACATAACTATCTTAGTGTTTATGCATTTATAACTAGTATATAAACTAGATCTAGTTTTTTAGGTTCATCAATGCATTAGACTTTTTTTGATTTATTTTCTTAAACAACTTGTAATAGCTTGATGATAGTAGAAAAGTTTTAGAAAGCTTAAGATCTATTTTAGTTTCAACAAAAATCATTTTTGAAAATTCAGATAAAAAGGGAACCATATTTAGAAAAGCTATTTTTCAACTTCAAAATGTGTATTTTTCATTTAAAATAAGGGCTTAAGGAATAGATATCATAAATGAATGATTTTGAGGAGTAAAGTTTAGATCTATGAGCTTATAGTTTACTACATGCATTTTTTTTATATTCATATTCTTGTTATGTATAGATCTTGGTTTTGAACTTTAATAAAAATAGTGAAATTTGTATCTTGGCAAAACCTATATTTAAAAACCACTTTCCAAGTCTCAAAATGGAAGTTTTAGTTGAGAAAATGAAGGTTTAGTGGATGTATATCATCAAGACTTCTTTTTATAAGAATCAAAGGTGATTTTCAAAAGTTATTTTCAAAATAAAAATCTCATTTTTGGATTTGGGCCAAGGCATAGTTTAAAAATATGTTTTCCAACTCAAAAATGAAATTTTTATTTAAGAAATGTAAGGCTTTTAAGATAGGATATGTAAAGAATGATTTTTCCTAAGCTTAGATGGATTTTATCAAAAGATATGTGCAAAAATAAATTTGGTAAATTCGGATCTCAACCAAGGCTAATTTTGAAAACCCATTTTTCAACACCAAAATGAAAAGTTTTGTTTGAAAATGGAAGGCTTATGGAATATGTATCAATAGAAATGTGTTTTTATAAGTAATTGGTAGATCTATAGTAGAAATTCTCAAAAATAGGAAGAGATTACAAAATATGAAATTTAAGTTTAATTCCAAATTTTGTAAATTCGGATGGTTCCAAAACATGCCTTAAAACCTTTTTATCAACTTTAAAACTTGTGTTTTACATGAAAAAATGAAATGTTTAGGTCGTAGGTATCATCAAGCAATGATTTGTATAAATCAAGATGGAATTTGCTAAGAAAATATGTCGAACAAGGAGTAGAATGAAGTAGGAAAAATTTGAATTGCTAGTCAACTTAGGAAATTCGTAATTTTGGAGTGAGGTCATGAAAACACTTACTTTCCAAACTCAAAATAGAAGTTTTATTAACGAAATGAAATCCTTAGTGGCTAGATATGGTTGAGCCTTAATTTTTGAAGTATCAAATGATTTTTACTTAAAGGAATCACCACAAAAACAATTTTTACAAAATTCGGATTTTGGGATGAACCAATTTTAAGAACATGTTTACAAAGTGCAAAATGGGAGTTTTTATTGAAAAACAAAGGCCTTAGGGAATGTACATAATGAAGGCTTAATTTTAACAAGAACAAATAGATTTTTATCAAGGAATTTTTCTAAAAACAAGTAGAGATTGTCAATAATACAAGATTAACCTTTCTAAGTTAATTTTTCATAAAGTCTTATAAAGAAAAAGTTTTCTAAAAATTTTTTTTATTCAATATCATCAAGAACATGTATATATATATATATATCTCATGACATATCATTTATGTTAGTAACTTGTTCATATTGCATGTATACTTGCTTTGGATAGTAGAAACCTTACAAACATTCACAAATCTACTTTTCGGAATTGAATTTCGCTACTGATCAGAACTTATCAGACTTTTCAAAGCTTCAAATATTTCAAAACTTAAATATGATATTAGAATTAGATAGATCTTTCGAAGTAGATAGAAATTGATATATAATTTGCTAAATTCAGAGTTAAAACGAGCAAATTATGGCCTTTTTAAGTTGGAATTTCCGTGTAGGACGAGAATTACAAATTTGATAGTTTGTAAGAGATAGTTTGGATTAGTTTTGAGTTGAAATACTTATTAGGGTATTTCTTCCTTTTTAAGTGACCTCAAAATCGACAATTCCATACCACCGGATTATTTTTAGTAAGAGACCGGTGATCCAATGGCCGAGTGAGTTTTCCTTTTATTTTGTTACCTTAATTGTGCTTGTAACTAGTTGCATTAGAATTAGGAAAAGATAAATTGTAATGAGTTGTGATATAATCTTGGTTGAATGAATGATAAGTATATCGAGGCGAAACTTCTTGTAAAATTATTGTATGAGTTAGCATAGATTTGAATTGTTTGAAATTCTCTATGATCGCTCTTACCAACATAATTAACATTCCACGATTATATGAATAAATTGTACATACATATCACGTATGAATCACATTGCATTAGCTAATATACCTTTGGTCGGACAAAAGTATATTAGCGGAAGGTGAGGAGGCCTTGTTAATATTAAGGATGTGAGATCGCTTAAGTTAACGGATGTGGGTAGACACATAAAACTATAACAATAAAACAACAGAGGTTGTATAACTAAGAGAAAGAGATCAGGATTATGGTTGCATGACTTATGGACCATCCCACTTAAGATTGGAACTATGGTTGCATGTCTTATGAACCATCCCAACCCCGAATGGAGGGCATAAATCCATTCACATATGGCTACCGGAAAGTCATATGCTTGTCTACTCATGTGTTTGTTCATGCATAGCATATAGATGAATTATAACTTGCTTGTTATGGTACGAAATTAAGGGAACTCTCACTAAGCTATTATAGCTTATACCCCAATAGATGTTTGAATAAACAGGTTGATTGGAGAATGCTACTTGGGGACCAAGATGGTTGGAGCCGAATATAACTTTGGGATTTCGGCAGGAAGCAACAATGCTTGAAGATATTAGCTAGGTTTTGTGAAATGTTTTGTAATAGTTTTATGTAATTAAATCTTTTGATGAATTGAAATTGAAGTATAATGATTTGTATCTGAAGTATAGTGAATTGTATTTGCTTTACATTGTTACTCAAGTTGTATCAATATAAAATGTATCACTCTGATATGTTTCCTCTATGTGTTAGACACCTTGTACATAGTATGGAAGCCTTCGCGTGACTGAGGCAGTCATTCCTAGGCTTTAATATTGTGTACGGCGGACTGTCACGTTTAGAGTATCCTTCGAGGCATGATAGATTATAAGTAATAAATCACGAAACAAGTCTTACACCTAAATTCTATAAAATTCAATACTTAGGAAAAATCCTTAGTACAAAGAAAAGTTTACAAAGGAAAAAAAATTAATTTCTTACTTTCCTAAAATGCCGAAACATAGGCATCAACTCGTAGAGATTTTTCAACTTGAAATTCTTTTCTTGAAAATACATGAAAAGTCAACATTCTGGCAATGGATTTTTCCAATAAAAAATTAAACAAAATTTACATGGACTAAAATAAAGTACGACATTTTGTTTAAATCATGTATTTATAAGTACTAAGAAATTAAAAAAAAATTAGCTATAAGTTTTGAAAGTTTAAATCTTCATGAACTTAAATTTTTTAATTGTTATAAAGACTATTCGATGAAAGCTCTATTTTCAAGCAACATCACTAGGATCATGGATGTGCTATGAATTATTTGAGACACTAATAGTGTTTAAATATAGAAATAATAGATAGACATACCCTAGCAAGTCTATAAAGGATAAAACTTGCAAGATGTGTCAAAATGAACTTAATCATAATTCTAGGCGTGATCTGCATAGTAGGATTCTTAGACGTAAATGGCATTAAATGTTTGAAGTAACCTTAGAAATGGATAGAGCATTTGAAGTAGGTAGAAATCGGCTACTCATGTGCGAAAATCAAAGTTAAAATGGCCAATGCATAGTCGTTTTAAGGTCTAACTTGCATAACTGGAAAATATAGAGAGAATAGAATTCTTAGAAGTAGAAGTTTAGATGAAGTTGATCCGAGACACTCATTTCAAGTTTTTCCTTGTTCACATAACAAGGATCTTGAAGCCATGTTTCTTAAGGATCACTTCGACTAAATTTGCACTATGGACGAGTGAATTTTTTCTTATGATTTGTTACCTTACTTGTGCTTTAGAGAGTTGCCTTAGTTATGTAAGTATAAGATAAAATGAATATGTATGGGGTTATGGGTACATGTATATGTGCTTCTATAAATGAGTGACAAGGGATACTAAACATATGGAAACTAACGAATGGTTGTTTAAATACATCATCAATGTTACTTATTGCTTATGTATGTATGATACTTGTTTGATTGCCTTTAAGCATACCTTAATCATATTTGGCTTAATATAAATAAAATGGGCATGCATTGCATCCGTCAAGTCACATGTCGAAGACTACTAATCCCACGTGAGGAATGGGAATGGCTAGAATTGCCCTGTTCATTCTTAAGAGAACTGAGTCATATGGGAACACATCCCTAAAGATGAGCCGCACCGATGGATCGCTATAAAGAGGTGCTCGAGGACTAGCATTGAAATCGCGGTGACCTACAAATCAAATTCCTTAACCTTTGATACAAAGGGCATAAGTCCATTATATGTATGGTTTCCAAATACCCATACATACTTGTTTATTACACGTATTTGTTGCATAACATTCATAACATATGCTTGAAAATTAATAAACTTGTTTGGTTATAGTTGTGTGGTACGAATGAAGAGAATATCTCACTAAGCATGTTATAGCTTATACCCATATAGACCTTTGATGAAACAGGAATATTTGAGTCTTTACTCAATGGACATGACATCTAAGCAATCATTAGTGGACTTTAGAGCTTCAAGGAAAGATTTGAGATAATAGAATGAAGATTCCTTTGGAAATAATTTTATGTCAAGTATGAAATATATTATTATTTTGGACACTATTATAAATGACTATAATACCTTAACCATTCGAGGACATTAGTTGAGTTATGCCCCTAAGAAATGTAATCGACTTTATTTAAGTTTAATGATATATGTTCTCTTGCATTGCTATTTAATTGCTACTATCATAAATTGTGCTACTCCAATTATTCCTCCATTATGAAGTTTGCCTTGTGCATAATATGAAAGCCTCTACGTGACTAAGGTAGTTATGTCTAGGTTTCAATATTGTGTACAACGGACTATCATGTTTAGGGTACCCTTCGGGACGTGACAAAGCTCACTTTATTGGCTTGGCCCATTGCTTGTCTAATTGACTTTAGTCTATTCCTTTTATTTGTCACTCCCTCCAAAATTTGCTCAGATGCCTAATTATTATACTACTTTCACTATCAAATACTAAACATAAGGCTAGATTTGTTATTAGTTTAATCAGCTATAAGAAATATCTTTTATTGTCCATTTACTAAAGTACTTCAAATACTATTTGCTTATGTAAGGCTATTTTGGTTAAAAATAAATAAAAACTTTAAAAGAGATTATGATTATCATCTCTAATTTTGAAAATTCTTTATTATTACTTTTATTAAATTCTTTCATCCCCTAAACTACCTTCATTTTATTATTTAGTTATAAATATTTTTTTTTATTTGGGGATAATTTGGTGCATAGGCATTTCTTGAGCTTTAAACATAAATTGAGATATCAAGAAATTTCTTAGATTAAATGTTTTAAGTCATCATTTCAATTCCCGATGGATGAAGATGTTATAGCAAACATTACACTATTAGTTGGGGTAGTAAGAGTAGGGTTATGGTGGCAACTAGGCCTATCAAGCATGGTGTTGGGTCGTACTTTAAGGATGAAATACCATTGGGTTGTTTGGCCATGTTGTCTAGCATAAGAGCTTATTTATCCATACATTAAGGGGCTTCTTCATTAATATTGGGGATTAGTTGGTAGAATTGAATGGGCACTATGTTACAATACAATAATGTTAAGGCTTGGTGATGTAGCAACTTACTACACGGTAGTTGCAATCGTTTGGATAAATTAAATGAATATTGCTAGGTTTTAACTTAGGGCACAATAATTTTCTACATTTGGAAGGGCTTTTTTGTTTTTGGTTGTCTTAGTTAATACTCTCTAGCAACAACATGTTTTGTTTAATGATCTTGATGTTAGCTTATGAATCCTTAAAGGTGCCAACAGCTAGTTTGTCGTTTTCTTCATTACAAGTGCCATCCTTTTGTTGTTGCTTCACTTTGTCCCTACTAAAGTTGCTAAAATATAGATGTAGGGATGTGGTAGATTTTGGTACATATGTGTAACAGGAGTCTTGCACTTCACATAGCTTTAAAGGAGTAATGTGGAGATCCTAACGTCAAGTTGGGATGGTTGTGAGATGGCTTAGAGAGGGGGAGTTAACAACTTTACATGTTTAAATGCTTTTATGGAAATCAAGAAGCTCAAAGCCATATATTGTAGTTTTAAGTAGGATTGTTTGAAAATCTCAACCATTGTTTTGATCTTCGAGCAGAGTAATTAGACAACACAAGTGAATTTCTTGCTTCTCTTATTTGTTGTTAAATGAAGAGAAATAGTTTAGTGTTAATAGAATTTACTTTTGATACTATTATATATATGTATATATTCCCATGGTAGTTGTTGGACAAAATGAGCTCATTTCTTCCATGGATCCTTACATGTGCTTCTTTTTAGTTTAAGTATAAGGAAAATCCTATTTAGTGCATGAGTTTACTAGAAAAAATTGAGTGGTTAGACCACAATTTGTTTGTCTGAAATCTAATTTACCAAGTTCAATCCATTAAGCTATTTCAAGGCATAAAACAAAATTATTGAGTTTTGTTTGTTTATTTTTTTTTTTAAGAGTCAAATTAATTCCAGGCAAGTAGTTTTAACTTTATAGAGATCTTTTAGGTTTTTAAAGGGTTTGTTTGGGGTGTTGGTTGGAGCTATTTTTGGCATCAATTTGCATCAGTAGGACATTGTTGTTTAGCTCTAAACTTATGGAAAACATATTAGAACCAAAGGACAAAAGCATCCTCAATAATAAAGTAGAATTCTTTTATACCCTCTATGAAGTTGCCAATGATACCCTTCACTTTCTCACACCTCCATAGTTATTCAACATTTACATTATGAAATTGTTGTAGGGTAGCATTTGAAATTAGGGTTTCAAAAGCTAAAGGACAAGAGAAGGTTTCCATCTTTAGTCAATCAACTTGATCTGAAAACTATTTTTCCTGAGGTTTTGGATTCTAATGAATGTTTGGGAAAAGATACGGAAGTGAAGAGAGGTCAAATTGTAATGGGCCTTGGCCCGAGCTACAACTACGGGACTATCAAATTTTATATTTTACAATAGCAATTACATAAGTAGCACAGTTAGTTACCATTTGTTAGGCATAAGATTTTATATTAGGAAAATACTGCCATCTGTCATATGTAATCACATGGGAAATATTTTTGTAACCTTTTTGGTCGTTGCATCTATATATTACAATGTAATGGTGCATAAAAATCAATGAAAAATACAAACATTGCTTCCCAATGAATGTTGTACTTTGCATTCAGAGTTGAATGTTAGTAAATTAGCAAAATTATCTTGTATTCGCACTCCAATTGGTATCAAAGCCAGCTTAGTGGATGGTCAAGACCCATAGTGGTGAACACATAGATGAATCTATGAAGTCCTTGCTTAAGGATCAAGAGGATAGGTTGCTCAAGACCTTTGCTGAGTTATTCAAGGAGCAACAATCCGCACTTGATCGTTATGGAGCGACATTAATAAACCTGCAAAAGAAAGTAAATGATGTTGTTAGTTCCACTCCTAATTAAATGCAGTTTGAGAGATGCAGTTAGTATTGACACTCCATGTAGTGGTTATAGGCAAAGCAAGGGGAAAGCAGTTATGAAAGATCCTCTTACAACTGAGGAAATGTCTTATCAATGCCTTCACGAGCTACATTTGGGTTTTTCCTATATTTTTTTGTTAGGACTTAAAATCTTGGTTAATTAAAGCAAAGCATTTCTTTAAATTAGATGATACACCATGCAACATAAGAGTTAAGGTTACTGCTATGCATTTGAAGGATTTAGCTTTGCATTGGTACCATTTTTTTGTTCAAAATTAGATGTGACCTACTCCTATCACTTAAGAAGAGTTTGTGTTAGGGTTACAACATAGGTTCAGTAGAGGAACCTTTGCCGACCCAATGGCCTCACTTAAGGAAAAGGTTCAACAGTTCCCTTACTTGAATCCTGTAAAATCAGCTATTTCTTAAGTGGCCTTAAGCCTAAAATTTAGTACCCGATTCGTATGTTCCAACCCCAATCCTTATTGCATGCCTACACCTTTGCTAAGCTACAAGAAACCACACTCTCTACCACCAAATTTCCATACAAAACTACCAAAACAACCTATACTGTCTTGCCCCAAAGGGTATCTTAAATGTGACAGCCCACCATACTTAATATTAAGACTTAAGTATGACAACCTTAGTCATCCCAAAAGTCTAGATATCGGATGTAAGGCGTACTTTCACGATCGTAGCGAATCAAACTTTTGATCTAGCCATTTAAGCAGTTATGCATAATAGCAATTAAGAAAATAAATCATAACAATATAAACAAGGTTTCATAAATATATAACAAGTCTTACAACATCAAAGGGCATTCCCCCAACAAAGATGGCTAAGTCTAATAAAGTCTTTTTTGAAATAATTTACACTTTTGAAACTTCTCTTGGAATTCCATATCTTCTTCTAACTTACACTTCTATCCAAAATATCTTGGCTCAAAAGCATTACTTGGGTAAAATAACCTCTTGGTTCTAACCAAAGATACGAGAACTATAAAAGATATCTAAGAGGGTATAAGCTACACGCTTAGTGAGATTTATTTCCACAATTAAACACTTGACATCCAATGATCAAAATAAGTTTATTTAGGCAACCATATGAGATGCACAAGCACGTGAGCAAACAATACATATGATTTTTCAGGAATCATATGTTGAATGGATTTACCCCTTTATTCAGGGTTAGGTGTTCCAGACCGTATAAGCCACTGGGATAATCAATTTCATGGTAGTTTTTATTTAAGCCACTACCTACTGCCGAAAATATAATTAAACTTATTTATTGTTTTATTTTCGAGCCACTACTTAGCTGCCATATATGTTTTTTACCAGGTGGTTTCTTCACTACCAATTAATTCAGACGACCCTTCACCGCTTTATAGATTTTACAAACTCTATGAATCTCCTTACTAAGCCTTTATCCCACCAAGGTAGAATAATAAATGTAATGAACTCACCCAATGATATGCATGAATTAATTCAATTAAGTGTTCATAGCATAATTAAGTATTTTACGGGTGAGAATAGAATTTTGTAGATAGTTATCCTTGCACTAGATCAAACATTCATTATAACAATTCCTGCATCGTATACTTAATCATAATATCAACCATATATGTAAAGAACATGCACTTATCCATTTTATCTTTTCCTAGTTCTAATATCGTTAATTTACAGGCAAAAGTATAAGTGCATATATGTAAGAAATAAACTCACTCGGCTATTTACGTAGATACTTCTAGACAAAGTAATCCTCGAGACACGGGAACTCGGTCTTCATATCACCTAAACAAAAAAAATACTCAAAATGGGTATTTCTTGAAAGTTCTACTTAAACTTGTAATTCTATTTCACTAAGTTTGTCAAAAATCATATGAAGGGAAATTCCAACTTAAAATGGCCATAACTTGCTCATTTTAACTCGGAATTTTTACATATAATATATCGTTTTTTACCTATTCGAAGAGATCTATCCATTTCTAAGGTTTTTTTTTTCATAAAAAGTCTTTTGGTCACAAAAAAAGTCGGTACATAATTACCATGAAAATCCCAGCCCTTAAAACTTCATTTTCAAACTTTTCTCAGTTCCAAAAAACTTTTAGCAAAAATATAGATATTTATATAATTGAAAAATCTTTTGAATACATATATATATATATATAAACTCATATTATATGTAAAATTTAATGGTGTTGTCTTAATGATTTTTTCATAAAGCAATTTATCTCATGGTGTTGAAAATTTGAACTTTTAACAATTTTTTTTCTAAATGTTTTGAAAGAACTTTATAAACTCTTAGGTTATTATAAATGAGCATATTCTTATTTTGTTTTTCAATTTCTTTTTTAAAATAAGTTAATTTTCCTTAATTTTGATCTTCTACAAAATTTTACTTCTAGTGATAAAAGTGAAGTTTTCAAAATTTTTATTAAGTTGTTGATGATCTATAATAATTTGAGTTGTATATATATATTCCCTAAAAAAATTGTTTTGATAAACAAGTCTTTTTCTTCTTATATTTTCACTTCCTAACTTCTTAAAAATAAATTTTATTTCTAAAACTTGGTCTTTTAAATCTTTTACCCATTTTACTTGGAAGGAAATCATGTTTCAATATTTTCTTAAGTTTTGATAATATATATTATTCTTTTGAACTTATCATGTTTATATTCTTTTATTTCTTTAAAAATGATTTATCATTTAGAAACTTGGCAACCTCTATATTTTTTTTTCTAGGTGAGTTTATAATTTATTGAGTTGATTTTATCTTAAGTTATAAAACTTAGTCTAGTTATTGCTTTTTATTATGGAGTTGGTAAAAATCCTATAAGTAAGCTCTTCGAGAAATGTTTGCTTATTAAAGAATTATTATTACTAAGTTTCAATAAACTTTATGTGACTTATCATAATAAAAGAAAATGCTTATTTTGTTAGTTAACTTCTTTGAGAAAAATCATCTTTATTCTCAATTAAGAAAAAATCTTTATGAGCTTGAAAAGAAGTTGGAAAAAGAGTAATTTTCCTATGTGTGTGATAACAAAATCTTGATTTAGTGATAAGGATACATATTAAGAAAGTTTGGTTCCATTTTTTCCTTTATTAGAGAAATTTCTACTTTAGATTTTGTTAAGATAATATCATTATGATGATACACGTATATGAGCATTTAGTATAAAAAGATGAAATATAAGAGGATATAAGAAGCAAAATAATAAACAAGATAATAAGATCAAGTATTGGGAACCTTAGCTTCATCAAGGTAACCCGGTCAAGTATTGAGAGCCTTAGCTTCATCAAGGCAACCCGAAACTAAGTTAGACTAATTCCAAAAAAAAAAGAAAAAGAAAGAAAAGAAAAGCAATAATAATAAAAGCAAGTTAGTAAGAGTTAGTGATCATTTAGGCTCTAAGAAATATATAAATATACATATATGTTATAATATATATATAAGGTTAAGTTAGGAGTATAATAACAATAGTAACAACATAATATCATCATAATAACAAGATAATAAAAATTGAAATTCTTGGCATGTGCAAGAACAAAACATGAACATGTTACTTCTACAACTCATATGAGTTTCAAGAAACAACACTATAGTCATGCTAAGTTACATGACATGGAAAAAATAAATGGTTGAAAGTTTTACCTATAAGTGTTTTTGAGTTGAAGGAAGATGGTAAATGAGTGTAGTAATATGTGGGTAGTAATATGTAGTGAATGGTTTATGTAGAGAAGGATTTTGGGAGAATTTGGTTATATAGAGTTTTGGTAGAGAGGATTTGTGGAGTGAATTTGAGAGAGTTTTGTTATGTAAAATGAAGGTGTGAAAGAAGTGAAGGGAAATGGGGTATTTATAGTTGAAGATGAAGGGAAATTAGATATAATTAAATAAATTTAAAACAAAAAATAAATAGAGAGAGAGAGAGAGAGAGAGATGGGGCGCCTGTTTGCATAGGAGAGAGGGGGGAGAAATTATTTTATTTTGTATTTTTAAAGAAAAGTAAATAGTGTATAAGATATGATGTGATTAGATATGTATTGGAAAAGTAAAAAATAAGCAAATATGTGTATAGATATTAGGAATAGATAGTAAGGTAAAGTAAAGATAGATAAATAGTAAAATAGGACAATGAATAGTAAACAAGACAATAATTTACCGTAGTGAAGAAAATACGCGTATAAATATGATATTTATAATTTTTAGTTATAGAAAAATTACGAGACTGATATTTTTGGATTCCTTACATTATTACGAATCTAATGGTGTCATGGAATATTTTTACGATCCGATGCATCGGGGCACGGTTTTCGAAAACTGATCTTGTTCGGATCCAAAACACAATAGAAATTGGCGAAACTAATATTTTTAAGCTTTCCTATATTATTATGAACTATTATAAATCATTAACTCATTTTCGTTGTCTAGGGTTTAAAAGCGCAGGATTGTCGGATCTAAATTCTAAGGTTTGATATAGGTTTTATAGGCTTTAGGGTTTCCAGTTGACTTCCAGGTCTAGGTTTGAACTTAAACTTGGTATAAAAATCCAACGGTTTGCATACACTAGTAATACTAGTTCCCATTCCAGCTATATACTAACCTCAAAAACATTAACTTATCACAAGCCTATTCAAACTCCCAACAACTTAGTTAAACCATTACCATTACAACAATAAACTACTATCCTTAGTCTAGCTAAGAAGTTTAAACCACCAATAATGAACATTGACTCTTAGCTTTAAGATGTAAAACCTCCATGACAAAGGATGTTGAAACCCAAGAAATATTAATGGATCATCTGGTAAAGGAATAAGGACATACGTCCGCTTATGGTTTCAAAAGTAATGAAATTAAGTAAATAAGAAGTAAATCTTTGGTATAAGTTGTTCATTTCTCGAGAAAATCAGTTAATAGAGCAAAGAACTCATAAGAAGAGGAAAATAATATCGGAAAAAGAATCTACTATTAGGAAAGAGGAGTCACAATCGTTCGAGTTGATAAAAGAAGTTCCAAAGGGAATGGATGATTACTCGATGACACAAAAAGATAAAGAGAAACCTATCCTAAAGGATATCTCTGATTGTCGATAAGTTTTCAAGAAGTTTTCCGAATGAATGGCCTGGATTACATCCGAAGATCAATTTTGAGAATAGACTAAGGGCCAATTCAGTACAATCTGTTAAAGCATTATATTGAATGGCCTCAATAGAGTTAAAAGAATTGGAGAAACAATTACAAGAACCTTTGAATCAAGGTTTATACAATCAAGTTTATCGCCTTGGAATACGCCAGCTATGGATTGTAAAGGAAAAAGATAAATCCCTGGGTTTATGCATTGATTATTAGGAGATGAATAAAATCACAATCAAGAATGAAAACCCATCTTCTATAAGTTGAAGATTTTTTAACCAACTATACGGAGCAAGAACGTTTCCATGATTTAAGATCAAAGTACTGATAATTAAGGATCAAATCAAAGGATGATTCGGAGGAATGCTTTTCAAACTTGTTATAAACACCACAAGTTTCTAGTATACCTTTCTAGATTGATTCAACCCAAGCCAAGTATATAAATCTCTGTTGGATAAATGGACGATAGTTTAGTCTATTCTAAACAAGAGAACAAAAAGGGAAAAAGAGAATAAGCTAGAATTAATCAAGGACTGAAATTTCAAGTGTGTACCCTGCTCACAGAACATAAGAAGTTGATAAAAAGCAATTAAGAAGCTGAGCATCAAGATCACAAGATAAGGAACGAAGAAGGAGTTAGCTAATATGGTGCTAGGACCAACCTTGGTAAGAAGGATTAAGGAAGTTTAACGTTGAAATGAGATGATACAAAAGATAAAGAGGAAAATATAAGAAGAAAAATGTATGGATGGACAACAATGATAAATATCGAGGAAATTAAAGGACGATTTCATGTGCTTAAGAATAAGGAATTAAGAGAGGAAATTATGAGCAGAACCTGGAATGTACGATACATCCCAAAGGAACCAATTCATATCTAGAATTTCAAAGATTACTATTAATGAAAGGGATGAAACAAAGACGTAGCTGATTACGTGAAAAGTGTCAACAAAGGAATAAAAGTACCAAGAAATGAAAGGATTAACAAAATTTTTGCTAATATTGGAGTAAAAAATTCCCATGGATTTTGGATTACCGATAAACGATGCTGTCTGATTGATTAGAGATTGGATGAGCTGGTAAAGCCTTATGAAAAGAAAAGTAGTATGATAGCATTGGATACCAGTCGGAATCATATCAACTTGGGATATAAGAAATGTACTCAAGTGTTGAATTAATCTACAAGAGATTTCGAAAACAAGGCTAAACTTTGATACCATGTACCACCTTCAGGCTGACAGACAATCAAAGCGAACAAATCCAACTTTGGAGAGACATTAAGAGCATGTATCACGAATTCCATAGGAGAAAGAAGGCACAAGATAAACAAAAGAAATAAGAACTGATCAGAAATAAGGACCTTGGAAATTTCGAAAAGGAAATCAAGTGTATTTAAGAATAAAGAACGTACATCGTGTGCGCTTCCAAAGAAATTTTGAGTACTCGGTACTTTGAATCTTTTTGACATACCAAAACAAATTGGAAGTTTTAGTTATCATGCTATCTTGTCACCAAGCCTGTTGGAAGTATATGGCATATTTCAAATCTATATATGATGATTGATCAAAGAACTAGTTTTGGAGATAGAGCCAGTACTCTTGAAAGAGGATCTTCCCTATAAGGGATACCCAGTACAAATCCTCAACCAAAAAGTTCAAAAGCTGAGAAATAAGGAAATCAAGTAAAGAGAAATCTTTTCTACAAGGAAGCAACATAAGGAACTTTAGATGAGATACGACATAAGTACCCTAGGGTTGTTTGGAGCTTCAGAGACGATTTCCAAGTTTCAAGGAAAAAAATTTCTTTAAGGGGGGTAGGTTATAAACCCCCAAATTTTTGGAATCGGTTTAGCTTAAAACCCTAATCTGGAAGTCAACCGGAACTCTAAAGTCAACAAAATCCTAGTTTGACGTAATAGCTTAAGTCCAACTCCTGAATAAGCAACAAAGAGAAAGTAAGTAAGATTTTAGTATATAGAATAGTGCGTAATCACCTAAGGAAGCTTAAAAAGATCATATTAGTAAAACCGCAAATCATCTTGAACCCGATCGGACACAGGTCTTGAAAAATATGTCCCGGAGATCGAAATAGTAAAAATATTCCGAATATACAGTTAGACTCATAAAAATATAAGGATTTCAAAAATATCAATTTTATAATTTTTCGACAAGTAAAAATAACAGATATCGCAATTATACGCATATTTTCTTACTACCCGTACTTAAATTGTCATGTCTACTTTACATTATACTATTCACTACTATTCTACACTATTCTTTTATCTCTATTTTTTCTTACACCTACTCTTACAAACACCATAACCTATAACCTTTACTTTTTATCTTTCCCATAACTTTATTTCACATCTACCTTACTTATTACTTCATTTAATCAATAAAAATACAAAAAAATAAAACATTCCCTCTCTCCTCTACACTATGGCTGGTGCCCCCCCTCTTCCCTCTCTCTCAATTTTGTTTCAATTTTCTTTTATTTTAATCACTCAAAAATCACTCCACATTTTCCTATAAATACCCCCCCTCCTCTTTCACTTCTTTCGCACAATTACTACTCATAAATTTTCTACAAAAACTCTCTCAAATTCTCCTCTCAAAACTCTCTCCAAATATCCTCCCAAAACTCTCTCAAAATAATTTCAAAACCACTTTCTACCTACAACAAAACCCATAACCACATAACACTACCAAAACCTTCTTTAAGTAAACTTTCTTATTATTTTTTTTCTTCTCCTCATGTCATGTAACTTTACATGACCATGGTGTGAGTTTCCAAAGACTAAGTGTTATGGAAGCTACACTATATTCATGTATTGTTCTTGTTCATGAAAATTCATTATGTTTATATTGTTTTATTTTGTTATTGTTATTGTTATTATATCTAAATATTATTATGTATCTATATATATATACATATTCTTTAGAGCATATAAGCTCACTTGTAATTTATTTATTTTCATGCAATGTAATTTATTTATTTATTCCATTGCAATTTATTTAATTCTTGCTATTTTAAGACTAGTCTCTAGTCTTAGACTTGTCCTCATCAAGTTAAAACAATTTTTTTCTTTCTTTCATCTTATCTTTCTTTTGGGACTAGTTTACTTCTTAGTCCCGGGAGCCTTGAAGAAGCTAAGACTCTCAATACTTGACTTTATATATTATTTATGTTATTTTTGCTTGCTATTATTTCTCATAAATCATGCCATTAAGATTGTTTTCCAAATTTTTCCAAACTCTAAAAATATTTGATAAAAAGGAGATTTTATCACTTAGGAATAAGTTTATATGAGATATAAATCTATAAGTAAAGTCATTTCTTTTCAAGACATAAGAAGAAACTGTTACACCCCGAAGGGTATCCTAAACTTGGCAGTCCGTCGTACACAATATTAAAGCCTAGGAATGACCACCTCAGTCATGCGAAGGCTTCCATACTATGTACAAGGCGTCTAACACATAGAGGAGACACATTAGGAGATACATTTTATATTGATACAACTTGAGTAACAATATAAAGGAAATACAATTCACTATACTTCAGATACAAATCACTATACTTCAAATACAAATCACTATACTTCAAATACAATTCATCAAAAGATTTCACTACGCAATCTATTACAAAACATTTTACAAAAACTAGCTGATATCTTCAAGCATTCTTACTTCCTGCCGAAATCTCGAAGTTATATTGGCTCCAACCATCTCGGTCCCCAAGTAGCCTTCTCCGTTAACCTTTATTCAAACATCTATCGGGGTATAAGCTACACTAGCTTAGTAAGAGTTCCCTTAATTTTGTACCATAACAAGCAAGTTATAATTCATTCGTATGCTATGCACGAACAAACACATGAGCAGACAAGCATATGACTTTCTGGTAGCCATATATGAATAGATTTACGCCCTCCATTCGGAGTTGGGATGGTCCATAAGACATGCAACCATAATTCCAATTTTGAGTGGGGTGGTCCATAAGTTATGCAACCACAATCCCAATCTCTTTCTCTTGTTGTTTTATGTAGTACTTGATTCAAGTGCCTACACCACTACTGTTAACTTAAGCGATTTCGCATCCTTGATGTTAACATTGGCCCACCCGCCATCCACTAATATACTTTTGTCCCGCTAAAGGTATATTAGCCTATGCAATGTGACTCAATATGTGATATGCATGTACAGTTTATTCATACAATCGTGGCATGTTAATTATATAGGTTAAGAGCGATCATAGAGAATTTCAAACAATTCAAGTCTATGCTAACTCATACAATGATCTTACAACAAGTCTTGCCTCGATATTCTTATCATTTGTTCAACCAAGATTATATCACAATTCATTTCAATTTTTTCTTTTCCTAATTCTAATGCAACTAGCTACAAGCACAAGCAAGGTAACAAAATAAGAGGAAAACTCACTCGGCCATTGGATCACTGGTCTCTTAGTAAAAGTAATCCGGTGGTAGTGAATCATCGATTTTGGGGTCACCTAAAAAGGAAGAAATACCTTAATAAGTATTTCATCACTTAACTAATCCAAACTATCTCATACAAACTATCAAATTCGTAATTCTCGTCCTAAGCGGGAATTCCAACTTAAAACGGCCATAACTTGATCGTTTTAACTCGGAATTTAGCAAATTATACATCGATTTCTATCTACTTCGAAAGATCTATCTATTTCTAATATTATTTTCAAGTTTTGAAAATATTTGGGCGACGAAATATTCTGATCAGTTCTTATCAGTAGCAATTCCCAATTCCGAAAAATAGTTTTGTAAATGTTTGTAACGTTCCTACTATATAGATTAACTATATATGCAATATTGATGATTTCCTATCATGAATGGCATATTATGAGCTTGATGTATGCATGCCTTGGACAATATTTACTAAAATGAATTTTAGAAACTTTTTATTCGTAAGGCTCCATGGCTATTCATTTTCAAGAAGACTAGCTTCCTAACTTTGATCATTTCCATTTTTTTTGGATTTATTTCTTAAGAAAATATAATTATCCTTGTTAAAATTGAGTCTTCATTATATCTATTACTTATGACCTTCATTTATACATAAAAATTGCCATTTTACACTTTGTAAATATGTCTTTAAGTAGGGTTGATTCAAAAATTCGAATTTTGTAAAAATTGTTTTTGTGGTGATTCCTTAAGTAAAAATCATTTGATACTTTGAAAATTAAAGCTCAACCATGCCTAGCCACTAAGGACTTCATTTCTTTGATAAAACTTCTAATTTGAGTTTGAAAAATATGGGTTTTCATGCCATTACTCCATTATCACGAATTTCTTAAAATGACAACAACTCAATTTTTCCTATTTTATTTCTATAATGCACCATGCATATATGTATTACCTACAAGCTATTATTATGAAGGTCATGAGATGATCTACCTATATGTATACATATAATACCAAGAATTCTTTTTAAAAACCTTTACTTTGCAAAACTTTGAATTTTACTAGACTTAAGAAAAATAGTTTTTCTTCTTGTAAAATCATATTTGCTTTTATCAAAATTCAACCTTGATGACCTATATAACCATCACCTTCATTAATTCAATAAAAACCTTCATTTTGGGGTTAGAAAATAGGTGTTTAAATAGGTAGTTTGCTTAAGTACGAATTTTACAAAATTTTAAAGAATGAAAACATTGTTTAACCTATTCTTGGAAACCATTTGTTATTCTAGGGTTATATTTTGATAAACTTCTTTTATCATTGTCAAAACTTGGTCTTTATTACATATATTCCCTAGGACTTCCATTTTCCTATAAAAATTATCATTTTGGTATTTGGAAATAGGTGTTTAAATAGTGACTATGTTCAAATCCGAATTTTGAGAAATTCATTTGAGTTTGTTTTCTTTGTAAAACTCATTTAGTCTTTCAAAAACCATTTCCTAATCAAACCTAAACCTTAAGGCTTCTATTTCTTTAATAAAAACCTTGTTTTGAAGTTGAAAAAATGGGTTTTCAAAATTGGTCTTGGTTGAGATCCGAATTTACAAAATTTATTTTTGGACATATCTTTTGATAAAATCTATCTAAACTTATGAAAATCATCCTCTACATAACCTATTTTAAGAACCTTTCATATCTTAAATAAAAACTTCATTTTTGAGTTGAAAAACATGTTTTTAAGTTATGCCTTGGCCTAAATCTGAAAATAGGATTTTTGTTTTGAAAAATAATCTTTGAAAATCATCTTTGAACCATATAAAATGAAGTCTTGATGATATATATACACTAAGCCTTCATTATCTCAAGTGAAAATTCCATTTTGAGACTTGGAAAGTGGTTTTAAATATAGGTTTTTCCAAGATACAAATTTCACTATTTTTATTCAAGTTCAAAACCAAGATCTACACTTTCTATGATCATAAATATAAAAGAAATCCATGGTAGTAAACTATAAACTCATAGATCTAAACTTTACTCATCAAAATCATTCATTCATGTTATCTATTCCCTAAACCCTTCATTTTAAATGAAAAATACATATTTTGAAGTTGAAATTTTTATCCGAATTTTCAAAAATTATTTTTGTTGAAAATAAAATAGATCTTGAGCTTTCTCAAACTTTCCTACTATCATCATGCTACTACAAGTTGTTTATGAACATAAAACAAAAGTCTAATGCATTTTATGAACTCAAAACACTAGATCTAGTTTACTATACTAGTTTTAAATGCATGAACACTAAGATAGTTATGTGAATGATGAATATATGCATAGATCATAAGCAATAACCACATAACTTGAAAATAAAACAAAATAATAGTAAAAATAACTCAAATAACAAGATCTAAGACATAACTAAAATTAAAGCTACAAAAAAAGTTAGATCTACAAAATATAACTACTTTTAGCAAGAAAATATAATAATAATAATAATAATAATAATATAATAATAATACAAGAGAATAATCATGGAGAAGAGGAGTGTTTCATTTTGGCATCATCATCCTTAGCTTTTAAGCTTATGGAATGTCAGTTGATGCATGAAACTCTCACTATACCTTACCTACATCAACTATGGAAGCTTAGGAAAAAAGTTTGTTCAAAGGATCTTCAAGAATGGAGTGGAAGCAAGATTTAGAGATGGGGGCAGCTTGTGTTCTTGTAAGAACAAGAACAAAAGAAGAAAGAAAGAGAGGAAAAAGAGAGGAAATGAGATAGGGTTTCAAAGGGAAATGAAAAGAAATAAATGAGAGGCATTAAATGGAGAGAGAGGAGTGTATTAAATGAAAGAGAAGAAAAAAAAATAAAACAAGGGCAGCCAAAGGGGAGTGCTACAAGGGAATTTGTTTAAATTTTGACTTGAAATTGAAATGTGTAATTAATGTGTATGTGTTGCTTCTTTAAGAAGGATTGGAATATATTTATTTTAGTCAAATTGGGAGTAAGTTAAAGGACAAGGGCAGCAAAAAGAAGAGAAAAATCTACCATGAAGTGTGGGATAAAGTGTAGAAAGATTGAAGTGAAAAAGAAGTGATATGTGAAAGGTGTACTTGAAGTATGGGTTGGAAAAAGTACTTTTTATTAAGAAAAATACAAAATAAAATTAGAAAAAATATTTTTAAATGAGTGGCAGAATTTTCATAAATAAAATTAAATAATTATTTAAATTATTTTAGTATTTCAACAAATATGTTACCGGTATGATCAAAATACGCGAATATGGGTTATAAATGATATTTTTATAACCCGAAAAATTCTAAAAAATTATTTTATGAAAATAAAAATATTTTTCAAATATTTTTCAATTATTAAATTAATTTATTTTATTTTTAGTATCGGGTCTTAAACAGAATCTGATCCCATAAACGCCCGAAACTAACTAAATTTTAGAAAAACAAAATTTTCTATGCTATATAAAATATTTATCTAAAAATATAAGGCTTCATAAGAATAATAAAATTGTGTAATGAAATAGAAGTGAATAGTGCAAAAGACTAATTAATTATCGGTAGTAATAAAATACGAATAAAATCGCAAAATCAAATAATTCTAGTTATTGAAAAATTATAAAATTGATATTTTATAAATCCTTATGAAAATACGAGTCTGACGGTACTAATGGTATATTTTTTATATCTCGAGCCCTGGGACATGCTTTTCGAAGTCTGTATTCGAACGGGTTCGAAATAGGTCAAAAATTTACCACTATGATATTCTTAAGCAAACTTATACTACCACGAGCTATTCTACACACTTAAACTATACCTCGACCTCTAAGGTTAAGGCGCTAGATTGCCAGACTTAAACTATTGTATTCCACCTAGGATTTCCAGGTAATTTTCCAGTTTAAATCTTTGCCAATTTGGAAACTGATATTTTATGTTTATACAACATATTTGATTTGAGAAATTTATTTTAAATTTGATTTTTGTAAGTATTTAATATCTCTTAACGTTTTCGGAATTCTTTGGATTGAGTTTTATTTCCGAAAGTTATGCATTATTTACTTTTTAATATTTTTTTGGGTTCTATATAACCCGATTTACGAGTCGGAGTTAAGTATGGAATTTGTTGTACGTAGTGGTTTTGGATTTGAAGACTATTGAGTTTTTTATTTTATTTTTTATGATATCTCATTTTCTCAAGATTAAGAAATTTCTAGATTCATTCGTGATATAGGACTAGTCGAAGTTCGGTTTTAATTTGGACTGATTTTTAGGGTTTATTTTCGAAGTTCAATGGAATTATTTACTAAAATTTTCCAGGGCTTACAGAAACTCACTACAATTTTAGAAGCTACTTTTGTTTTGAAAAGCTTTTTGAATCATTTCTACATCACTTTGTTTTTCGAAAAGAAAATGATTTTTGATATAAAAAAATGATTTCTATGAAAACATAACATAAAGGGAACCTTATGAGAAAGGAACGGAAATTTTCAAATTTATATCTTTTCAAACAAATGGTCAAAGAAAAATGGTGTAGAAATAAATAGGAAAAGTAGCACTAATATAGAGAATTTAGAAAAGAAGAAAATTACTTTCCGAAAAGTCATCTAGGAAAAATAATAAGTCAAACATAAAGAAATTCTTTGAAAACAAAAATCTAAGTTTTCATTTAAAAGATTTACGAAATGAATTTCTTGTAAACTATAGATTTCTAAACTCCAAATTGACATTGTTTTACTCAAGAAACATGATTGGACAACAAACACTTGAGTATGAATAAATATGAGCTAAGTAGCCATGAAATGAGGATTTTTTTTTCAACTATATAGACAACTAAGTATTTATCAAACAAATTTTGAATGAATTAAAGTTTGAAACAAATTTGTTTTCGAGATAGAAAATTCGTGGTGAATCTGATTACCACTGTTTCAGGCCCAAAAGGTTTAGTTTGATAAAAATAATTTTAGAAATGGATAGACCTTTTCGAGTAGGTAGAAATAGGTATATTATATGCGCAATTCCGAGTTAAAATGACCAAATTATGACCATTTTAAATTGGAACTCTCCTTTATACGAACTTTGACGTTCTCATGACATTGTTATGTCAAAATTCAAGAATATCATCAAGAAATACTCATTTTGGGCATTTTCTTTGATTAGGTGATTCCGAGGAAGAATACCTTTACCCTGAGGACTATTTCAATTAAGTGGAGTGTGTGAGTGACTCATCCGCTAGAGAAATCGTCGTTATGGCATCGTGAGTTTATTTCCTAATAATGCTTTACTTGTTTGTGCTTGTAATTTAGTTGCATTAAAATTAAGAAAAGACAAATGGATATGTTTGTAAAGATAATTCTTTGAAAGAATCCTAAGAATATCGAGGCCGGAATTGATTTAATGTTTGTTTTAATGTAACACTTGATTTGTATGAGATTCCCTGATCACCTTAATTATGATAATAATAATGTTATGATATCATAAATAAATGGGTTCATGCATACCATGAAGTGAGTCACATTGCATTGGGTTATTATCATTGGGTGAGAAGGATTGTAGCTCAGGTCGAAAGCAACACTTGGCGGAGTGACCGAAAGCGATTGCTTGGTGATATTAAGGAAATGCTTGGCGGAAGATCCGAAAGCAAGGCTCAATTCAAGTAGACTTCATATGCTTGGCAATGTTGGTCGAAAGTATAAATCTTTTTAACTAAAACTACTTGTTTTGAGGTTACATATCACCAAACCCCGAATGGAGGGATCCATTCAACATATAGTTTCTGGAAAACTATATGCTTTGTTTGCCCACGTGTATGTTGCATTCCATTTGTTTGATTAAACAACTTGTTTGAAATTTTGTTACAAAAAGTTATTTATGGAAATAGTTCTCACTAAGCCTATTAGCTTATACCCTTATAGATATCTTTTGCAGTTTCCGTATTTGTGTTGAGGCCACGAGGACCTTGCAGCCAGGTACTTTCCTTTTGGTTAAGGAATTTCCTAAGATGAAGTCTAGTAAATAAGATGTAGAAATACTCCTGAATAGATTTGTGAATAAGAGAAATGTCCCTAAGTTTTGTAAGATCATTGTTATGAATAAATGAATATTATGAATCATCTTTTCTTAATCTGTTATTATATCTTTTTAAGCTTCATAATTCCATATATGATCCTCTAAAATTGTGAGAGCACACCGTACACTTAATATCAAAGCTTTCAGGAATGGCTAAGGTTGTCATACTTAAGCTTTAATATTGAGTGTGGCGGACTGTTACGTTTAAGGTACCCCTTGGGGCATGACAGTCCCACTATAAGACTTACATAAGAAGAATTAGACAAAAACGTAAAAATTGCTAATTTTTGGTTTGACAAAACATTTGACCTAGGCATCACTACAAGTACAGGGCCTTTAGAATGTTGTTAGTTAAAGAAGAATCCAGAGAACAAGAGGGAATTGAGGATTGTGCTCACAAACCATCATTGGAGGATGAATTGTCTAAATTGACGTTATGTGCCATCAACCAGGCATAAGAGCAAGAGATTAAGAGATTTCGTACTAACTACCCAAAAAAATGAAAAGAAACTAGAAGTTTTTATTGATTGCGGCAGTTCACTTAATTTCTTAGATGAAAAGGTTTCTAAATATTTAGGTTGTCCAGTAGTGGGTACTAAGTCAATTGAAGTAATGTTAGTGGATGAAACTCCTATCTTTATTATAGGTTATGTATCATGTCTGAGCTTGGTGGTTCAAAGTTATAAATTTGATGTAGAATGCCGTTTACTACCTTTGGAAGAAGAAGATGTGGTACTAGGATTTCCATGGTTGAGACAGCTAGGAAATATTGTTTGGAACTTTTGTGAACTCACAATAAGAGATTACATTCATTTTTTAATTGGTTTGGAATGGAGAAGGATATTAGGCAGTATGTGTGAGAGTGTGATATATGCCAAAGACACAAGTATGAAAATGTGGCTCAGCCAATTCCATTACAGCCCCTACCCATTCCTAAGGACTGTTGGACTGATGACACTATGGATTTCATCGAAGGACTTCCAAAATCACATGGTAAAGATGTGATTTATGGTAGTGGTAGAAAAATTTAGCAAGTATGCCCATTTGTAGAAAAATTTAGCAAGTATGCCCATTTTATAGGGTTATCACATCCCTATACAACACCTCAAATAGTTAAATTATATCTAGAAAATGTGTAAACCCCTAAATTTCTAGGGTAAAGTTGGAATAAATCCTAATCCTAGTTAAACCATTCAACTATGATGAAGGCAAAATAACAATTTCAACTTCGGCAATCTCGTGCTTAAAACCTGAGGATAATAGAAATGAGTTAATGGTGGATTATAGTTCGAAATGATATGAGGAAGCCTAAAAATATTAGATTTGGCCAAAAATCATTCATTTCGGAACCAAGTGAGATCAGTTCTAGAAAAACGTGCCCTGGTGCCCGAAATAATAAAAATATTCCAACAATATTGTTAGACTCGTAATTATACAAGGATTTCAAAAATATTAGTTTCATAATTTTTCGGATCCTAAAAACATTATATATATCACTTTTACACGTATTTTCTTTACTACTGGTATTTTAATTGTCTAGTCTACTATTCACTTATCTCTGCTTTTTCTTACTACCTATTCTTACAATTTATATACCTATTTCTTATAATTTTCTTTTTCCATAAAAATTCTACACCATATATTACTGAACTTCTCTTACATTTTTTTCCTAAAATTAATTTTTAATCACTCTTCCCCTTCACGCCATCAATTTTCTTTTATTTATTTATTTAATTAACTACAATTTCCCTCCAAATTTATCTATAAATAGCCCTTCTCCCTCTACTTCTTTTGCACATCTTTATTTGATTTAATAAAACTCTACCAAATTTTCTCCACAACTTCCCTCTCCGAAATTTCCCAACACTCTTCTTTCCTCCTCCATACAACAACCATCTTCTTACAATAACCAATACACCATTTTCTTTGCCATCTATCATTAATCTTGGGTAAAAAAAAATTCCTATTTTTATGTTCATGTAACTTAACATGACCATAATGTATATTTTTTAAACCCATGGGAGTTAAGAAAGTAACAATATATTCATGTTTTGTTCATGTTTATACAAAATTTTATTATTGTGTTGTTATTATGTTATGATATATTATTCTTGCTTCTAATCTAACTCCTATATGTTATTAAATATATTTATGTATATATATTCTTAGAGCCTATAAGCTCACTACCATAACTTTTATTTATTCATGCTCTTATATTTCTTGCAATTTATTTATTTATTTCATGTAATTTTATTAAGACTAGTCATTCTAGTCTTAGACTTGTCCTCATCAAGTCAAAATGTTTTATTTTTATTTTCTTAGAACTTGTCTATAATCTAAGTCCGAGGAGCCTTGACATAAATCTAAGACTCCCATATATTTTTTTATTATTTTCTTACTTTTCTTTTTGGAACTAATCCGTTCTAAGTTTCGAAAAGCCTTGATACAAGCTAAGACTTCCCAATACTTGATTTTACTTATATGTTTATTTAATTTACTATGATTTTTTATTATGAACATTATTCTCTTTATATGATTACAAGTTCATGTCCATGCATGAACATGATGTTATTGTCTCGATAAATTTTTCCAAAGAAACAAAAAGGATTTATTTTCTCTTACTTAAAAATAAGAATTAAATTATCTAAAAACATGATTTTAACACCTAGAAAAAATTTCCATTAAAACTTAGAATCATGATTCAACAATATTCTTTTAAAAAACTTAAATGAATTCATCATAAATTTTTAAGTGTTGATACTATGCAAAGAATTCTCCAAAACTAAATTATGTGGTTCTCTTAATCCCTTTTCAAAAAAGTAAAATAAATTATTAAATCTTAAGGTTGGCAATTCTTTGTTATACAAATTTTTCTTAAGAACTTATTTATAGGATTCACACCCATATATTGAAAAATATTAAGAATCAAACAATTTTTCTAAGACAAGCTTAAGATCAACTCACCAGTTGAAAATCCACTTAAAAAATAAAATGTATACAACTTAGGAAAAATGGTTCATCTAAGATCTTTTTATACTATTAAAATAGAAATATTATAAATTTTTAATGTTGATAATTTCTTGCTATGCAATATTTTCTTAAAAACTTATTTATAAGGTTTATATCAATACCTTGAAAAATGTTAAGAACAAAGTAAGTTTTTCCAAGTCAAGATTAAATTACTAGTTCAACACTCACTCAAGAAATTGTTAGATAACTTAAAAAAATAGAAAAAGTCTTTAAGAAATAAATCCATCCTTGTAAAGTTAAGAAAATATAAAAATTATGGTTTATAAGAATAAGCATTCATTAGCAACAAACCCAAATTTTGATTTTTCTTCCAACAACTTAAAGAAAGATTTTGTGAACTTCATTTTCCAACTTCTAAAAGTAAATTGATTTATGAAAAATCATTGTTAAGATAATATCACTAGAATCATGCATATAATATGAGCATATATCTATATTAAAGGATTTTTCAAACTATATAAATATCTATGTGTTGTTATGGACTTTTTGGATGAAGTAAGATTTTCAAAAGTTACAATTTAAGGATTGGGATTTTCATGCTAAATCTATTCCGACCAGTTTTAGAACCCAAATGGCTTTTAATATAAAAAATAACCTTAGAAATAGATGAATATTTCAGTAGGTAGAAAACGAAATTTTATATGCAAAATTTCAAGTTAAAATAATTAAGTTATGGCCATTTTAAGTTGAAATTTCTATTCATCCGATTTCTGACAAAAATAATGAAATAAGAATTAGAAAGTTTGAATAGAACTTTCGCGAAATACTCATTTCGAATATTTTTTTGGTTTAGGTGATGAGGAGTTGGAGGACTCATATCAGGAGGACTTTTACGAGTAAAAGGATTTTTGATAAGGATGACCAAGCAAGTTTATCTCCTACTTTTACGTACTTGTTTGTGCTTGTAGCTAGAGGCACTAAAAGTAGGAAAAAGATGAAAACAGAATATGCATGATAATATTAGTTAAAAGTATACTAGGCATATCGAGACATGAATTGCTGTTAATTAAATTTGTGTTTTACTATCATGATGGAATGTCTGCAAACTATATGATCACCCTTAAAATATGTAATATTATACCATGAATCCTTAATTAAATTGATTCATACATATCATGACGTGACACATTGCATGTAGCCACTATACCTCGATAGGACGAGAGTATAATAATGAGGTAATCGCAGGAACGACAACACTGCCAAAATGGGCAAATAGGAGCCGGAAAGAACTACTTCAAGATGGACGAATAGGAGCTGGAAAGAACTACAAGATGGATGATAAAGATGTGTTTTAAAAATCCGGAAACATCTAACTCCAAATGGAGGCTGTAATCCATTCAAACATATGATTTTCGGTAGATCATTTGTATTGCTTGATCACTTGTTTGATGCATTGCATATGCTTATTTAATAACTTGTTTAAATTTATTGATACAAGTACGCTAATTTGGGAATATTCTCACTAAGCTAGTAGAATTTACACCCCAATAGATTTTTATTGATGCAGGATCAATATCTCTTATACTCGAGGCCTTTGTTTATCCGGGTAAGCCTACACCTTTGGAAAAGCTTTTAAGGGAAATCCTTTTGAAGATCTTAGAATAGTTTTCCTTTTAGATTTTTGTAGTTACAGTTATGTAAGACTCGGACTATATTTTGGATATTAGAGAATTATCGGGGGAATGCCCCTAAGTTTATGTTAAGACTTTATTATGACTAATCTGGTGGATATATGTTTATTAGTTCTTGTATGCTTTATATTACTACTTAAATCATATATCCCATTAGTGTTTCCTATTTCTGTACTAGATGTCTTACATATAATATCGAGACTTTCACATGACAAAGGTAGTCATTCTTAAGTCTTAATATTATATGTGATGGATTGCCACATTTAGGATACTCTTTGAGGCATGACAAAATGTGTTCAAATTATATGGATTACCTAATTCTATTGCGAGTGACAGGATCTGATCCTCATTAGCTACTTTTGGAATGAATTTTTTAAATTACAAGGAGTTAAATTGAAGTTGTTTTCTGCATACCATCCATAAACAAATGGTCAGCCAAAAGCTATGAATAAGTGTTTGGAAACGTATTTACGTTGTGTTTTTAGTGAAAGCCTAAAAGGTAGAGTGAGTTCCTAGCTTTATCATAATGGTGGTATAACACAAATTATCACTCTAGATCTATATCTACTCCTTTCAAGGTGTTATATAGGTGCCCTCTCCCATTACATCTGCCCTATATTCTAAGAGATTTAAGGAACCACATGGTTAACTGTATGTTAATAGATAGAGAAGAAGCACTCAAGACACTACTGTTTCGTCTACAACATGCTCAAGAGAGGATGAAGCAACTAGCTGGTTAATCGCTATTAGTAGACAGAGAAGAAGCACTCAGGGCACTATATTTTGTCTACAATGTGCTCAAGAGAGGATGAAGCAACTGGCTAATAAAAACAGAAGTGAGAGGGTTTTCATGATCGGAGATTAGGTGTTGGTTAAACTATAACCTTATCAACATAATGGTCTCAAATAACACAGGATTCACAAGCTAAACCCAAGTTTTGGACCGGACAAGATTATAGATAAAACTGGAGAAGTAGCATATCATTTAGAGCTATCATCTGATTCAACCATATGCCTTACCTTCCATGTTTCTTAACTTAAACGGTATATTCAGGGCTGTCATCAGCATGTAGCAGATCTACCGAATCTTAAAGATTTAGAAGCATGTGAACCAAAAGCCATCTTCAATAGGAAACTAGTAAAGAGAGGATCTACAACAAATATGCAAATGTTAGTGAAGTGGAAGAACAAACCAGAGAGTGAAGCTACATGGGAATTTTGTTCCAACTTATCTTTGAGGTTCAAAGATCAACCTTTATGGACAAGGGCTCTTGATGGGAAGGAAGATTATAATCACCCAAATTTATACAATTTGAATATAAAAATCATAACAAATAATGTAAACTTTTAAAATGGTTTTAAGAAAAGTCGCAAGAAATCACTCCCTATTTTTTGTGATTAAAGGATATTAAAAACACGAACATTTTAATTGTTATCAAAAAATTAGAATTGTTAATAACAAAAATTTCAAAAAGAGAATTCTCCATAGTTTTTTCACAATCAATAATTGACAATAACTCATAACATAGTGAGATATCCTACTTTCAACTTTAACAAGATAATGATAAAATTTCAATATATGTGTGTGTGTATCTAAAAAGCAAAAATGAGACATCTTAATTTTAAACTTGTCAAGATGATCATGCTAATGAAAGTTATAAAACGTAATATCTCTAATGACTAAAAGAATATGAGATTTCAAACATTAGCATTCTGATGGTGTTGATAAAACTTAAAACATAAAAGTTTGGAGTAGATAAACATTGTTTTCTAACATAAATCAAATTAATAAATGGATTTAATCTAAATTGAGATTTCAAACATTCTTTTCATTTATCTATTTGCTTCAATTACCCATTTCATGAATTACATCTCTTCCTTTCTAACCATCAAATTTGAATTCTATTCATTTGAATTGTCTGGTTATTTCATTTATTTTCTCCAACAAATTGAATTTCATCATCATATCCACCAATTTTTAATTAAAACCTTTTTCTTTCAATTATCCAATGAATAAAGATTTTTTTCCTAAAAAACCTAACTATTTAGATTTTCAAGAAACTCTACTCAACCATTTTAAATTAAGTCCTTTTTCAATAAACCAATGTTTTAAAATTCTTTTCAACAATTCTTTGTGTCTCCTTTTCTTCTATTTTAATTCCCTAAACTTCAAACATGTAACTTAAGTGTTTTGTAAATTTCTAAACCTTTGAATTTTAGTTTAACTTCCATTTCTTGAACTCCTATGATTTTTGAATTCAATTACTTATTTAAAAACATCAATTTTAAGCTTGAGTTCAAACTAAATATAAATTTATTACCATTTGGATTCCTAAACTAGATTTCAATCCAAGCTAATAATTTTTATGTTATAAAATTTGAAATTATTTTTTAATTACTTTCAATACTCACGAAAATCATCTGGAAGGTTTAAATTGAACCATCATACCCATAAATATCCTTAATTATTTTATTCTTATCTTATTTATTACTTTTTCTTTTCTCTTTTGGCTACCATGCTTCTTTTTCTTCTTCTTTCTATTTCTTTTTCCTACCGTACTTCTTCTTCCTTTCCACTTCCTTCCTTCTTTCTCAAATTTTAACTACAAAAATCTTAAATCCAATAAGACCAAAGAAGAAAATGATGATGAGAAACAAAATCAAAGATGGAAAATCATGCATTAAAAAGCTTCAAGAACTTAGAAGAAGTGGTGATAAAGAAAATCAAGAAATTGTAATTGTCTACAAAGATAAGTTTTGCTTTTTCTTTTTTTTAGTTGTTGTTTACATATGTATATGATAAATTGATATTAGATACAGGTTGCGTTGTGATAAAATTGATGAATAGTAGATATGTGGTTCATGTATGAATGGAGAAGTGTTGATGAAGTGGTTTGGAGTTGATTGATGAAGTAGTATGAGTATAAAAATATTAGAAGTTGTACAAATGAGTTGTATGTTGCTTTTATGATGTTTTAGTGGATGTAGGATGTGTATAAGTTGATAAAATGGAGTAAAAGAAATAGGGGAAAGTGTCAAAATAGGGGATTCAAGAATCACGGATGTGATTCTCCCCTTAGCAGCATTAGATGTGTGAAGTTTTAATCAATCATGGACGTGATCTTACCCCTAGTAGCCTCGAGTTGTTTTAAAACTTCAAAAGCTGAAAATCACAGGCGTGATTCTCCCTTTAGTAGCATCTGGTGTTGCATTTTTGGAGAATCATGGCCGTGACTTTACCTTTCTCTAGACATTAGTCACGACACTATTTTTGTATTTTGATCATAACTTTTTCATCCAAACTTAGATTGAGCTGATTAAAAATACTACGAAAAGCTTAAAAAGAGCTCTACAACTTTTATGTTTTAAGTTTTTGAAAATTATAAAAGTATCAAGATCTAAATTTTATTTGTTTCAAGCTACAACATATAGGCATAAAAAAAAAAAAAAAAAAAAACACAAAACAAGTCCAAACAAACATATTCAAATATATTGAACACTTATTTCACTAGTTAAATGTATGTAGTTGAATATAACATTTTATAAGTTCGTAAGGACCAATAGACTAAGGAATTTATAACATAAATTTAGAAGACTTATGTATAAAATGAACTTAGTTAATCAAACCAAAGTCCAATGTAGCTTAATGAATCTAAATACATTAAAATGAACTAGACTAATTAAGAATCCAATAGCTACATAATAAAGACTTAATAAGATAATTGAATAGGATTTAGTAGCCAGATTGAATGATTAATTCTACTAAACTTAGCTAAGATTAAATCAACATAGGCTTAAGATGACATGAATCTTAGATACAAAATGAATTAGTAATAAATCTAAGCTCAACTTTACCTAGTGAACTTCATTAAACTAAAATGGACGAGATTGGTTAAGTTTAATTAATTTGACTTAGTTAAGTTAAAATAGACTTAATGACTTGTAATGACTTAGATATAATTGTAATTTGTTAGCCTTTAAATAATAAAGAGAATTTGTTGTTATAATTGTATGTTTGCTAAAAATGAGTTTTTCATATAAATTAAAAAAAATTAGGAAAATACTTATAAGAATGACAAGGGAATGATATTGTTGTTATAACAAATGATCTATAAACAAAGAGAAAAGAAATACTTTAAAAGACAATAAAGAACTATTTATATCTTAGCAAGGCGATCTTCGTAGCCATGGCGGGGTTCCTACTTAGTATCTAATTAAATAGGATTTTAAAATGAGTTTGATATAAAAGAACAATTAATTTAATTATTTATATGAGTTTAATTTCATGAACAGAAGTTTCCTTTGATATATTCTTTTAAATAGCCCTTAGTCAACCTTTTATTTCTATTTGGATTTCAAATATGAAAGGTGATGATGATTTGGGTTTCGTAGAAGATTTCTATGACTTAGCTAAGATGTTAGGTGGGCAACAATGACCCTATCACCTTGCTTGTACTTGTAATGTAGTTACACCTATATTAAGATAAACATAATTGAATTTGTGTAGGGATTGGGTATTTGTATTATGTTTGGTAATTGTATTGTTTGATAAATCATAAAAATAAAAATGATCACACATTACTGGAATTGAGTACATAGTTGTTCTTGATGAGTATTTGTTAATTGATTGGTCACTTTATTAAATGGAATAAATACTATTTGAGTATTTAAGTAATCAATCATTCATTGCACAACAACATACTTGCATTAGCATGGTGTTTATGTCATGTATTAGTATTCTGATTATGTAGTAGTGCTTTTGACAGTCTAGTGAATTTGGTTAGGACTACTATAGGGTTGTCGGCTTCACAAAAGCGAAGCAGGCACCAAAGGACATCGCTCGTGTTGGAGTTGACTTTGGGTATTAATGCTTAGGAGAGTCTCTAAGGTTCTAAGGTGAAGTGGTAATTATGTTGATGATATATATATATATATATATATAACAAATGAATTTCGAAGAAATCCTTCATCCTTAGTTCTATCTAAGGAGAAGTTTGATGTTATGTTAGTAATAAATATATGTATTGGCAATGAGTTGAGAAAATACTCCCTTCCTTAGTTCTTAGTTTCGCTTAGGTGTGAATGACTTGAGCTAGTCCTTTAACCCCTAAGAGAGGACGTAAATTTCCATTGGTTTGGATTCCGGTCATCCAAACTATGCAAGTCATATGGTTGAGTGTTGCATTGCATATGATTGTTAATAATGATTGATTGGCATTTGTTTGTTATATGGTTTGGTTGAGCTCACACCCCTATAGTTTTTGGGCAGGAATAACTCAAGTTGGGAACGGGCTAAGAAATGTGAAAAGAGAGTTGTCTTTTCAATGGAGCATTTAAAGATAAGAAGATAAGCTTAGAAAGTTATTTATACGTTTAGTGTTTATCTTTGAAATTGTGTAATGTATGATATAAGCTTAGAATGAATTAGATTAGTTGTGTAATGGTTTGAAAATTTGTAATATATAGTTATCTATCTTATTTTGCTATTTAGTTGCATGTCATATGGTTGAGTGTTGTATTGCATATGGTTGTTAATAACGATCGATTGGCATTTGTTTGTTATGTGATTTGGTTGAGCTCACACCCCTATAGTTTTTGTACAAGAATAACTCAAGTTGGAAACGGGCTAAGAAATGTGAAGAGAGAGTTGTCTTCTTTAATGGAGCATTTAAAGATAAGAAGATAGGCTTAGAAAGTTGTTCATACGTTTAGTGTTTAGGTTTGAAATTGTGTAATGTATGATATAAGCTTAGAATGAATTAGATTAGTTGTATAATGGTTTGAAAATTTGTAATATATAGTTATCTATCTTATTTTGCTATTTGGTAAGGGATACCGATTCTCTACGATTCTGATAGATTGTGGGATTCGTGTTTTCTTAGAAATCAAAATGTTTTTATATAATTAAAAACTTGTGTCGCAAATATTAAATAGAGTTTTGTAATTTCTAACTGGCAAAATGATTCTCATATATTGAATACATACTTGATATAATTACTATATGTTGATCCTCCGAGGCCCCCTTTTGGGGCGTGACAGAGGTGTTGTAGGGTAGAGTTTGAAATTGAGGTTTCAAAAGCTAAAGGAAAAGAGAGGGTTTTCATCTTCAGTCAATCAGTTTGATCTGAAAACTATTGTTCCTGAGGTGTTGGATTCTAATGAATGTTTAGGAAAAGATAGAAGTGAAGAGGGGCCAAATTACAATGGGCCTTGAACTAGGCTACAACTAAGGGACTATCAAAATTTATATTTTACAATTGCAATTAAATAAGTAGCATAGTTAGTTACCATTTTGTTAGGCGTAAGATTTTATATTAGGCAAATACCACCCTATCATATGTATTACATGGGAAATATTTTTGTAACCATTTTCTTCATTACATCTATATTACAATGCACTAGCACATAAATATCAATGAAAAATACAAACATTGCTTCTCAATGTATGTTGTACTCTGTATTGTAGTTAAATGTTAGTAAATTAACAAAATTATCTTGAATTCCCACTCTAGAAACTCATGTCCCAAAATCTTTATTACAAAATTTTCTTCATCGTATAGCCTCCACTAGTGCAAGTTCTTTTCGTTGCTAGGTAGCCCTTATCTTCAAGTTTTGCCACCATCAAAATCGAAGGTTTCACAATCTCCCTTTTGGTTGTAGGTTAAGGAACGGTGGAACAAGTTACTTCCTTTTTCTTTTTCGGTTTGTTTTCCTAATGCATATCTCATTTTCTTGATAATATTTGTAGATATAGTTTTGAAAACATACATGTCATGAGACATAAGGGGCTCGACGGCTATACTGCTGATGGTGGTTTGGGAAGTAGGTAAGTGATCGAAGGCGATGAAGAAGCAAAGTGTGTTTTTCAATTATATTTTATCGTTGAAGTGGTGTGGTTGAGTTTCAATTTTCTCTCTTTTCTTTAAAATTTTCTTTCCTGCTTTTTGGGTTGAATTATGTCATGGAGTATTCTGAGTTTTAACAACAACAACAACAATAACAACATGATGATGATGATAGAAATAAATCAGATACATATTAGATAGTTTATCCAAACACTAAGATAAAAACAATAACCAAGTAGATACAAATCAGATAGATTCCTAAATACCTGATTTCTAACAGACATAAATCATATGTAGATCGGATACAAATGGAAAACAGATAGTCCAAAATACCCTAAGTTTGTAAAGGGGTCTATTTAACATGTATACTTATACTTTCATTTTTTTATATCTTGTCCTAGCAAATGCACTATTTGAATATGATATCAAATGATAAAAAAAAAGATGAAATTATATGATAACATGCTAAAATGATAAATCAGCCAAACATTATGTTTAGCATATAATCATATAAGTGGACGACGCACCTGCAATGCATGTGCAAATATGATAATTAAAATTTGTAAATACCTCATTGCGAACAATAAAATCATGTAATTATTTGTTGATGTGTGATGTAACATTAAAGTATATTTACAAAGGAAGGTTTATATAAAAAGTTATAAATAGATATGTAAAAGATAAAATAGTATTGATTTTTTTTTTTTTTTGTTAATGGTGTTGATAAGGTTAACTTGCGTTAGGGACCTATTAGATCGGTATATAAAGATGCATGTTTAGGCTAAAAAGGGAAAAATTATATCCATTCAACCCTATTTAATTTCATGGTTTTATGGGTATCAAAAATAATTTACCTCCATATTTTACATATTTAATTAGTCTTAGAAATTAGTAAATTAATTACAAATATAATTTAATTCTATTTTCCAACCGTTCGTGTTAGGTAACTGCCATGCATAAATATATATCAGAGCTTTAGATCGCTATATAAAAGATATGCTTAGGTTAAAAAAAGGAAAAGAATATGTTTATTTAACCTATTTAATTATGTTCAAACCCTATTAATTTCATGATTTCAAGGATACTAAAAATATTTTATGCCTATATCTAAAAAAAAAAAATACTATGTCTATTCAACCCCTACTTAATTTTATTCAAACTTTATTAAATTTCATGATTTTAAAGATATCAAAAATATTTTACGCCTATATGTTAAAAACATTATATTAAAACATTTACAATGAAAATATTTGCACTAAAGACACAAAAACAGGTGTTCTTGCTTTAATAATATAGATAAGATATATAGTTATCCAAATGCTAAATTTTAAACAAATATGATCAAACTAAGATCAGACTATGTAAGACACAAACAAATAAAGAATAATACAAAAATACCTTCAAGTTCAAGTCAAGCTTCACTTTTGAATAATTCCAACTTAACTTAACCATTCTTGACTTAGAATAAACATCCTTAAATTTCTAGAGCCTAGGAATAGGTTTACATGATTTACTCTCTTAATTTCCCTTCTTTTCTTCCATTCTCATTTCCATGACATAACCAAACAAAGTGATAACGTCCTCTTTTGTAAAATCAATAAGCTCTGAGCGCCTCTTATGCGAAGATGAATGCTCGAGGGGATATATTTGAATTTCGACACGATTTAGCCTCTAGTTCTCGTAGATCTCGAAACATAAATGCTTCCGAGCACAAATCTCAAATTCTAAATTCAAAATAGAACCCAACCAACAGGTCACCACAGAAAGGGAAAAAGACAAGAGATTTATCATTTTATCCATGTCATCGATCCAAAAGTGAAATAAAAATAAAATCCCAACCCCTCACGCTCCCCTAATTTCAACGGTCCGATCCCATTCTTTTCTCGCCCACACTCTACCCCCAACTTTTATCTCTTTCATTTTTTTCTTCCCCCAAATAAAAATAAAACATAAAAAAAAACAAAACCCCAAACCCTTCTTTCTCTCTCTCCCTTCATCCCTCTCTCTGTCTCTCTCTCTCTTTTGACCCACCAAGACATGGACCCTTTGCTCCCTCCGTTCGCCACCATCACACCTCACCCCAACCCCATGGCCACCGCTCCACCACCACCACCACCCCAACAGTACCCACCGCCACCACCGCCACAACAACAACCACCTCCCCCCTCTTTTTTCCCCGTCGAACAACCCCAAAACCACTTCCCTTCAAACCCTAGCGCCACTGGTCACACTCACCCACCTTATGCTGGAGTAAGTGCACTTTAACACCTACTACTCCACTCTTCACTGCATCTACACTCTGCTACACTACGCTTCTCCAAAAAATTTGTCACGATCCATATCTTATTTTTCGATTTCTCTGCTATTACCACCTCGAATCTGATATTTTTCATCTGTCTCTGTCTTCTTTTTATTCTTCTTTCTTTTTTTTTTTCCTTTTTTTTAGATGATATATGCAGCTATTTCAGCTTTGAAGGAGAAAGATGGTTCGAGCAAGCAATCTATTTCAAAGTATATAGAACGAGTCTACCCGGACTTACCTCCAGATCACTCGAACTTGTTGACTCTCCACTTGAAGCGTATGAAGAACACTGGACTCCTTGTCATGGACAAGAGATCCTATAAGCTCCCAAACCCTAGATCTGAAGCAAATTACGCCAATAACCCTGACCAAAATCCTCAAAACCCTCCGGTCCCTGTCCCCATTGCTATTCCTCCCGATTACTTGCAGGACCCCGTGTCCGAGCCCAAGCGTTCCCGTGGACGCCCTCCGAAGGTTCGCACCGAGCCCGACATCAAGCCTGCGCCGCCTGTGCCGCCCGTGGGCGATGGTTTGCCGCCGGCGGGCGGTTCTTCGATCCCCGAGGGGGTTACTGCTGCTGAGCCCCTCCAGGAAGTCCACACCATTTCGAAAAGAGGCCGGGGTAGGCCCCGTGGCAGTGGTGTAAGGCAGGTTGGAAGGCCACCCCTTGCTGCTCCAGTGGAGAATGGTGTGGCGGGGGAGGGTGGTGCTGGAGGAGGAGGAGGAGGAGTTGTGCCGCCGCCACCTCAGCAGCAACCGCTGGGTGGGCGTGGTAGAGGACGGGGTAGGGGAAGGGGAAGGGGAAGGGGGCGACCGCCTAAGGTTATGAGGGTTCCAATTGAGAATTCGGTTACGGGTGAGGCTGTCCCTCCTACTGCTGGAAGGCCTAGAGGGCGCCCCAAGAGGGCAGTGAATGTGGGTGCTGGTGCTGCTTCGGGTGTCTTGGTTGGTATGGCTGCAGGAAAGAGAAGAGGACGACCCCGAGAGGGGGTTATGCTCGAGTTGGCACTGGCAGACCAGCTGGGCGTCCAAGAAAGGTAAGTATACATTATTTTTGTCATGTCAATTGCGATTGCTTTTATCCATTTTTTTTCATGGTTTGATTGTTGTTATATTGTTGATTGGTATATAGATTATATATTTTCTTTTTATGTTAGTTATTGTTAATTTTTAAATATGATGAATTTGAAATTTTTTTTGGTATAATTGGCTACTGTAATACATTATATGAAGTTGGTGCAAGTAGTTGCTATTTACTTATGAAAATAGTTCAATTTGATGCCTGTTCATTTGACCAAGTTAGTGCCAGTGGCTTGGCTTCCTTCTTGTTTTGTTTCTGGGCTGAAGAAGTACCATTCTTATTGGCATGACTATGACTGGAAATGGGAATGTGTATTGCCTTCAATTTTTTTATTAAATTATTTTTATATTTTTTCTCTTTCAGAATGAAGTGAAATATAACCTGTAGCGCATGCTCTAATGCTTATTAAGAAAAGATGTGAAGTTATGTCTTTAAAGGTGGCAAATGATAAGATTTTGTGGTCTGCATGTTGTGAGGTCATTTTGTAAATTGTATTCTGAATTTGAATTCTTCTTTTATTTTGTAAATTAATGTAATTTTGTTGGCCCCCCAAAAAAGAAAATCAATATAGATGCGAAACTTTGCTCTTCTATTATGAAGTCAAGTATTTTTATGGGAGACGTTATTTAATATAGGAAAGTACAATATTAGGTCAAGAAACTGCACCAATTAGACCAACTTTATCATTGGTACTTGCACCAAAACCAAGATAAAGGAACAGTGCTTAATTGATAAACTAAATTTCTTCTGCAAGCACTGATGCTCTGGAAAGGAACAATGCTTGGGATTTTTTTTTTTGTACTTTTGATGTGTTAGCTGTGTATAATTTATATAATATGAGGCCCATAAAATTTTTCAAAAACATATTAAGTAACTTTCTAAGTAACACACGATAAAGTATCAAGTTCTTTAGTAGGAAGAGTTGCTACTAAGTAACTCACGGATAAAGATGGTCTTATAAACTAGACAACATTAAGAGGTCCAAATTTATCCATGCGCAGAAAAATCAAAATTCTATCAATAGCTAGCTGTTTTTTATAAACACCATCATCATTATATGAGCTCTATAATTAGTCTGAGTGCATTGAAATTATCTTCGAGGGAAGAAGCATTAATTCAGGAAGCTAATGCTAAAAGTTTGATATTCTTGCACTAAATTGTTACAAATGCAATTAAGTAATCTATTCACATTCATGTAGTTTGGAAAGGATATTTCTTCTAAGACATGTTTTAGGTTATGGGAGTGATTGGCTATCCTCTCTGAGAGGGTGCGCCTGTTATATCATACATACAATAAATTTGTAGCTGTGCAACATGGTGTCAAGTTTGAACTGCAGTCACTAGCTCCGCTTATCATCCAAATAAGTCATCTCTTTGTTGTTAGATAAATAAATAGATCATACATGGTTTTGCAAACAAAACTATTTGCTACAGATTTCATATGAAAAGTAAGAAAACCAGGCAAGCCTGCTTCTCTCTCTCTCTCTATATATATATATGAATAAGGTACTGTCATCTCTAAAGCAGAATGGTACTTGAGCCATTGTCATGACAAGCAAATTTGTAGCTGTGCAACATGGTGTCAATTTTGAACTGCAGTCACTAGCTCCGCTTATCATCCAAATAATTCATCTCTTTGTTGTTAGATAAATAAATAGATCATACATGGTTTTGCAAACAAAACTATTTGCTACAGATTTCATATGAAAAGTAAGAAAACCAGGCAAGCCTGCTTCTCTCTCTCTTCTATATATATTATATATATATGAATAAGGTACTGTCATCTCTAAAGCAGAATGGTACTTGAGCCATTGTCATGACAAGCAAATGTAAGTTGAAATCCTAGGTGGAGTCTAGTTGAAATCTTTAGGAACTCTCATTCATGATAAGGGTCTTCTAAAGTAAGGCTTTGCTACCCCTTCCCCTCATACTCCTCCTCCTCTCTTTCTCCCTTCCTTTGATGTAAAAAGACTCTATATAAGTTTATTTAGATTGGTTTGGTTGGTTTTATGGTTCTGACAGTGTCCCTTGATGAAACAATTTGTCCATATATGTTTCTTGTCTATTCCTGTGTTGAAATGCTACTAAAGCCAATATGGTATGGGCCTGGGAAATAGATCTAGAGGGAACTCCATGTTCACTTAGTATTGATGGATTGTTCTGTTCTCTTAAACCATTACCTACTCCTGCAATTGCTTTAGACTAGTTGACATTAATTCTTTTTGGCTTGTATTAATATCGATAGTAGTAATATATTTATGCAAGCTTGACAAATAGTAGAAAAGAAAGTAGACAAATGTGGCAATAACATAAAAGGAAGCAAAATAAAACCTCTCTTATTTTTCCTTGAATCTCTCTCACACACACACACACACATATATATATTTTAATTTTAATAGTGAGCCATATACTTGGAGTTTGCTAAATAGGCCTACAAAAAGGCATCTTTTGGATCCTTATTTGCACTTTCTGTACTATTCTCATTGTTCACCTTAAAAATGAGCATCCTGTATCTTAAAACCCTGGATCAACTTAATTATATAGCCTGAGGCCAAAAGAAAAAAAAAAGAAAAAACTTGATTATATAGCCTATTTTCCCATTTCTAGTGCTATTAGTCTATTGATAGACATGTGTTATCTGAATTAATATGTTAGGCATAATATTCTGTGGAGTTGTAAGGATTTCATGCTATCTGATTTATTCTTGTCACTTTGGATGCAAAAGAACATGGCATCTGGCGGTGTGACTGTAGGTCAAGGGTTGCTACATATTCCTGATGGAGATTACCTGAGGAAAGTTGAATTCATTGTAAGTAAACTAATTCAAATCTGTTGGAAGCTTGATATATTGGGAGAATATTGCTCCCGTACACTGATTTGTGCTTGTTTCCATTGTGCTGTGTTCTGTAGCAATTAAAAGTCAGGGAAGCTGTTGCTGCACTCAAGCCCAATTTTTCCAGTGAAAGTTCGGTTATTGCTTTTGCAGCTCTTCAACAGTTGGAAGAAATCGCTTCTTTGAAGTTGAGTGCTATACCACCTTCAACTACAACTGTTCCTGTTTGAGGACGTAATGTAAATCATGTGATGGTATTCCATAGTCAAGGATAATGTGGAGGATTGGACAATCTGTACAATTGTTCTAACTAGACTTGACATTTGAGGGAATGTGTAAAACAGGTAGGTATGTCCGGAAAACTAGTGCTGTTTAGTTGTTAGAGACTTGGGGAGTCCATTGTCAATCATTAAAGTAGTGAGTAGATGATAGGATTCATGCTGCTTATGGAGTCAATGTACCTAGGGTAGATTTGGGCCTCCTAATTGTGTTTGTGGAATTAGAGAATGCTTTTCTTTCTTTCTTTCTTTTTCTTTTTGACATTTCTTGAGGATGGCATTAATGTGTAAAATTACTTCCGTGATGTTTTTAATTTAGTTGCTTTTAGAATGCAGATTCAGAGTGGTAAAACTTCTTACTCGGCATAACAATGCAGATCCTGAGTACTAAAACTTCTTACTCGGCATAATGTTGATTTCTTTCTATGTATGCTGTTCATATCTTGAACTCTTAACGACCATACCAAGTTTACGCTGAGCATTTTTGAAGACTTCATCTGTAGTGGATGCTACCTTAATGTTGTCCTTGTGGTCATGTCTGCTAATTTTGTATAATCTTGTTTTTAGTGTTTCTTATATGTGCTCAGTCCCAGGAGTTCTGTCCCCTTTCAGCGTAATTTTCTCCAGGAAATTGGATGTGAAGAAGGCATTTGTTCCGTTTTCTTTGAACTGCCTGTCTCATAGCAAATTTCAGTAACTGATTTTATGGGAGTTGATAGATGGAAGGAATGGCTTTAGGCCTTTAGCATTCTGGTGGTGTCTAAAAAACATTGTTGTGCGATGAAGTGTGCTGATATAAGGTCTTGCGTGTTGATTCCATAGAAAATCCGATTTTATGGGATTTAAATCTAATGTTTCTTTCCTTTTTTTTATTATTTATATATATTTTAAATGATATCGTAGGACATGACATGAGAAGAACGTAGAACATGAAGTGTATATGCGGCTTCATAGTTATCAATGCCTTGAAATCTGTTTTGTCGATGCCTTTTAATTGATGGTCGAAGAGTTGCCATCCATGATGAAATTTTTAATTTTGACGTTTAACGGAGTAACTCGGAACTACGGAACGATGTATGCCAAAAATTCTCCGCGATTTTCAGGACATACAGGATATGGCATTGGCTTCATTCGAAAGCTTAGGAAAAAAATACCTAGGGATTCCTAAAATTCAGGATATGTTTGCTTTCTTAAAATAAGACTCTTAATTATAATATGATACCTAAGTCAACTGTGAATATTAATCATTACAACTGCGAGATGATTGTTGATCCTGATTGATTGGAACGGTATTGAGACGGGAAATGTGAAGTTTGTGATTAGATTACCATGTTCTAACGTTAGTTCTACGGGTTTGTATTGATGAAATCAAGCACTTTCATACATGAGAAATAAGCAAATTCCTACTCCATCAGCGATCGGCCTATTAGAACAACAAGCGCCATCATGTTAGCTGCTGCGCAGTAAATTGTTTTATGAAAGTCCTTGTTAATATGATACTAATTATTTCATAAGTGGTGGATGGATCATGGATATTATTATTAGGATTGATACTGAATGATGATAGGTACTGTTAATGTTTCAAAAAGCAATTGACTTTGATTTTAATCTAGGGAGTGCTTTCTTTGAAAACGTGTTTTGGCATAAGCGGGTTTTGGGGTTTGCATAATCTACGTTGGCTATGTGAAGGCTAGTCCTCCTAACCGTCTTATTTTTCATATTTGCTCCAAATAAATAAATGAATAAAAACCAATATTACTATTATCAGAGATATTAATAACGTTCGTTAAAATAATAAAAGTAAGAAGTGATAGAAAAGCAATTATAAAAGTAATAACAATAACAGTAATAAGATGGGATAGAAATGATATGATCATATCAAGTGCAGTGATGGTATCATTGGACTGTTAGCACTCACTCAATAATGACAAGTTAGAAAAGGCTAGTTTTTCATTAGTGTTAGAAGTGTGTATATTAAATTTAAGTTGAGTCTGCAATTCATAACAAGTGTTTAAATCAACATTTGGTTGAAGAGGAGTTGAAAGTTCGAATTGTTAAGTTGTTATTGGAGAATGAAACTCGGAGGGTGTTAAAGTCAAATATGAATGTTATTTGTGTTTAGTAAGATGAGAGATGAGGGTGGGAAGGATAATGAGTTTTACCCATTCTTTATCCTCTTAGGACGTAAGATGCGAAGTTTTGTAGGTAGAACCTATCTTAAACATATAGCATTAACCTTATATCTTGTAAAACTTATAGGATGTAGGATGTTGTGGACCCTATAAAACTTTATTCTTTTTTTTATTTTTTTTTTTAGTTGAGCTAAGTAAAGTTCGAGGAGACAAAACATAATTTTTTTTTTCTTTTTTCAAATTTCAAAGTTTATTAGAATATGTAAAGCTACGTTATTTTTATATAATTCAATATAAATAATCCATCAAAAGAATATAATATTTTAATTCACAAATTTTATGATATGCAAAATTTGTTCATCTGTTAAAGTTGAAATTGGTAATAAATACTACTGGTAGAACCTGATTAAGTGATTTCAACAAAATTATAAAACATTTAGCAAATTCAATAATAAAAGACTTTGGTGGCATTTTTCCATTAGTTAGCCTGAAAAGATAAATAACACTTTGTATTACTTAAAAGTTTAAATACATACAATCGAAGTTCTTTCATAATAAAAATTACAAGTAATTCTATAATAAAATAGTACAAGTTTTCCTAAATAAAAATTTGTAAAAGGTTGTATTATTTTATAATTTTTTAATAGAGTACAGGTTCCAAGATAGGTACATGATACTTTGAAATCTATACTCTATATAATCGAGTATAGTTTTAAGGTGGTTATAGGATATGAAGATCTCATACATGTACCTAATGTTGTGAGAGTAGGTTCTAGAAAAACTATATCTGTACTGTACCATGCCTTGTGATCCTTAATACTTATCCGAATAGAGAGGGTATGAGTGGGTACCTTGTACCATAAAGTTACTTGCCTATCCCTAGTAGTGTTTAGTTGAGGTTGGGAATTAGAGAATATCAACGAATCTATCATGTTTGTTTAGTATATATGTGGCTTTGACTTTGAGTAGAGTTTCATATCAAATGAAGTGGAACTTTTAGATATGTATTACATGAGGTTTTTCTTTTTCTTTTTCTTTTTCTCTCTTTTTTTTTTCTTTTGCAAAAGTTATAGAGGTATATTGACTAATTGGAATACTATGAAACAAGTTAGTGGCTTTTGGTAAGTTATGTAGTAATGATACGGGATATGACTTAAAAAAGAAAGAATATGAAGGAAGAGTTGGCAATTTCAGGGAGTTAGAACACATTATCGATAGAGTAGAGGAGTTAAAGAGCATTAAGCCATAATTTTTGAAAAGCAACAATGTATTCTTTGTTCTAAACTTTTTTTTATCTTTTTGTAGTAACAATTTAAGCAATACAATAGTGTTTCTTTCAATTTTTGAGTCTCAAATAAGGAGAAGATCTTGCGCATTTAATGGTTTTAACCATTGATGATGTCTATTAGATTGCATGGGTGTTAATGGAGATGAGTCATTCTCTTGATACTTTTATGGGTTCTTTTTAAGTTCAGTCCTATGGAGAGCCATTCTGAGTATATTAACTAAAAATGATCAAGTAAACTAGGTAAAATACTCGGGGGGGCAGCCGGGGGGGGGGGGGGGTGGTTGAGGGAGGGGCGTGGGGGCGTAAGGGTTGTTGATTGAGTCTTTATGCAATTTTACTCTAATTTGCAATTTTGTTAATAATTTGAAATGCACAAGTGATTATAATAACAATGTAAAGTGCAAAAAATAAAGAGAGTAGGGTTGAGAAGATCAAGCTTGGAATTTAACGTAGAATTAGATTGCCTTCTAATCTCCTTAGTAACCTAATGCCACCAATGAGGACTTCACGCTACTATATTAATTGCTCACAAAAATAATGCTCAAATGAGCTACAACAAAGTGTGTCACTAAGCAAATATAGGTGTAGTGCTCTTTTTCCAAGAATTGTAAGAAGACAACAAAGCATTACACTTTTCTTTAAACACTAATTAGGGCTTGTAACGATATATGATAAACCCAATTTATTCCTATTTTACGAATACCACAATGGACTTTTATTGGTCATTTTGTTGATAAATATTATGAATTTAGCACTTAAAAATATTAATTTATGCTTTCAGGCCTTTAAAGGAGTTATTTTATAAAAAGAAAGTAAAACGAGCCAAAAATTGCAAAGTTTGGACCAAAAAGTGGTTAACACAACAAAGACAAGCCATGTCTATCAACCACGTCAAACTGAAAATTTCACTTTGCAAGGACATGACTATGACATGAACTGTCGCTGGGCATGTTGTTTTGAAGATTGAGCAATAGCTTGTTACACGACTTTGGGACAAGCCATGTCCCAGTTGTGTCAATGAAGAAAAAAGTCCACAGCAAGGGACACGACTCTAGGACAAGCCATGTCCTAATCGTTTTAGTTTCCAAGTTAAAGAAATTTGCCAAACATGCTCAAGTGACACGACCTGTCCTCAAACCTGTCGATTTGACAATACGTTACTTAATGTGAAACGGCTTTTAAATTAAATAGTAACCCCCTATTTATTAAAGTAACAACTATTGGGCATTAAGGGGGTGTTACTTTGGAAAGCCAAGAGACCCGTAACTCTCGTAACTTTCCACTTCCTCCAATATGAGCATTCAATTCCATTTATATAAGAATCATTATAAATTGAAGATGGAGGAAGAATCAAGAACAAGAAGCAAGAGAGCAAGTATAAGAAACATACATGAGTTCTTCAAGAGTTTAACAACAAGTCAAGACTATCTTGGATTGAAGACCCACAATTTTGAGCTTCATTTTCTCGGGTGATATCATGAATTCTAGTTTGTTTTTGGAATTTCATGTATTCTCGTTAATTACTATGGAAGATTAAATTTTTAGATCTGGGTTTTGTTGAACTCTAATTTTATCTTGTGAAGGATTTGGGTTTGATAAAAGATTGTTGTTCTTTTGTTCAACTGCATGTTCCTTAACTGTTTCTTAAGTTTGTATATCTGGAATGCAAATTTATGTCTAATTTTCATTTAAGCTAATTGAAAGATTGCTTTCATGAAATGATCTATGCAATCGATGAGATTCGTTTGTAATTCTAGACATAGAACAACAAGAATCTTCTGTAACTATTGAATTTTCAATGAGTTCATATTCCTAAAGCAGGTTTAGTGTAACCTCGGAAAATTTCAATAAATAATTTCAAGATGAACTTACGAAAATAAACCTAAAAATCACTCCAAATTAAAACCGACCTTCGACTAGTCCTAATATCCAGAAAATTCTCAATCTTGAGGAAAATAAGAATCCTTAAAAACAAAATAAGAACTCAACATACTTCAAATCCAAGACCGCTACGTGACAAATTCCATATGTAACTCCGACTTCTAAAATGGGTAATATAAGCCCAAAAACAAATTATTAAAAAGTAAATAATGATTAACTTTCGGAAATGAAACCCAATTCAAGAATTCCGAAAACATTGAGAGATATTAAATACTTACAAAATTAAAATTTAAAATAATTTTTCTCAAACTAAATATGTTATATAAATGAAAAATATCAGTTTCCAAATTGGCAAAGACTTAAACCGGAAAATTACCCGGAAACCCTAAGTGGAATACAATAGTTTAAGTCCGGCAATCTAGCGCTCCTAACCCTAGAGGTTGAGGTGTTGTTTAAATGTGTAGGATAGCTTGTAGTAAAATAAGTTTGCTTAAAATATTAGATTGGTAAATTTTTGACCTATTTCGAACCGTTCGGATACAGACTCCGAATAGCGTGTCTCGGGGCTCGAGATATAAAAAATATACCATTAGTACCATTAGACTCTAATTCATAAGATTTCCAAATATATCAGTTATATAATTTTTCGGGTTATAAAAGTTACAGTTATAACCTTTTTATCATATTTTCATTACTACCGGTAATTAATTAGTCTTTTGCACTATTCACTTCTATTTCATTACGATTTTATTATTCTTATAAACCCTTATATTTTTAGATAAATATTTTATTATTATAAAAAATTTTATTTTTCTAAAATTTAGTTCGTTTGGGCTTATACGGGATTAGATTTTGTTTAAGACCCGATACTAAAAATAAAAATTAATTTAATAATTGAAAAATATTCAAAAATATTTTTATTTTCATAAAATAATTTTTTAGAATTTTCGGGTTATAAAAATATCATTTATAGCCCATATTCGTATTTTGATCATACCGGTAACATATTTGTTGAAATACTAAAATAATTCAAATAATTATTTAATTTTATTTATAAAAATTCTGCCATTCATTTAAATATATTTTTATTAATTTTATTTTATATATTTTCTTAATAAAAATACTTTTTAACCCATATTTCAAGTACTTCATTTGTCACTTCTACACATTAATCAAGTTTTCTTTCACTCATTTTACACTCCACTTCCCCATAAATGGCAGCTGACCACATTCATTAAAATAGCCATTTTCTTTTATTTATTAATTTATTTAATGAATTAAAAGTCTCATTTAGTTAGCAAATTAAATGGGACAAGTTACTTCAAATTTTATTAACTTCTCTCTCTCTTAGCTAGGAATCACGTGAACCCCTCCCTAAAATTCTGCCATTGTTTTATTTTTTTTTTCTCTTTCAATTAATTACCACACATTAATGCATTCCTTCTCTCTCTTTCATTTACTCCTTTTCCCTTACCATTCCTTATCTTATTTTCTCTCTTTTTTCTCTCTTTTTCCTCTCTTTCTTTCTTCATTTCCTTTGTTCTTACATGAAAAACAAGCTGCCCCCATTCCAATCTCTTGTTCTACACTTCATTCTTGAAGATTTTTAAGTAAACTTCCTTCTTAAGCTTCCATAGGTGATATAGGTAAAGTATGATGAGAGTTTCATGCATCAAATGACCTTCCATAAGCTTAAAAGTTATGGATGATGATGCCAAAAATGAAACATTCCTCTTCTCCATGATTATTATCTTGTATCATAATTATTTTCTTGTTAAAAGTAGTTATATTTTGTAGATCTAACTTTTTATAGCTTTGATTTTCATTTATGCCTTAGATCTTGTTATTGAGTTATTATTTTTGTTATTGCTTATGATTTATACATATATTCATCATTCACATACTATCTTAGTGTTCATGCATTTAAAACTAGTATAGTAAACTAATCTAGTGTTTTAAGTTCATACATGCATTAGACTTTAGTTTTATGCTCTTAGATAACTTGTAGTAGCATGATGATAGTAGGAAAGTTTTAAAAAGCTCAAGATCTATTTTATTTTCAACAAAAATCATTTTTGAAAATTTGAAAAAATGAACCATTTGGAAAAGTTATTTTTCAACTTCAAAATGTGTATTCTTCATTTAAAATGAAGGGCTTAGGGTATAGACAACATAAATGAGTAATTTTGATGAGTAAAGTTTAGATCTATGAGTTTATAGTTTGCTACCATGGATTTCTTTTAGATTTATGTTCATATTAAGTGTAGATCTTGGTTTTTAACTCAAACAAAATAGTGAAATTCGTATTTTGGCAAGACCCCTATTTAAAAACCACTTTCCAAGTGTCAAAATGAAATTTTTACTTAAGACAATGAAGGCTTAATGTATGTATATCATCAAGACTTCTTTTTACAAGAATCAAAGGTGATTTTCAAAAGTTATTTTCAAAATAAAAATCTCATTTTTGGAATTTGGCCAAGGCATATTTTAATACATGTTTCCAACTCAAAAATGGAGTTTTTATTCAAGATATGAAAGGCTCTTAAGATAGGATATGTAAGGAATTGATTTCCATAAGTTTAGATAGATTTTATCAAAAGATATGTCCAAAAATAAATTTTGTAAATTCGAATCTCAACAAAGATCAATTTTGAAAACCTATTTTTCAACTTCAAAACAAGATTTTTATTAAGGAAATGGAAGCCTTAAGGGATAGGTTTGATTAGGAAATAGTTTTTAAAAGACCAAATGAGTTTTACAAAGAAAACAAGCTCAAATGAATTTTTCAAAATTCGGATTTGAAAATAGCCATTACGTAAACACTTATTTCCAAATGCCAAAATGATAATTTTTATAGGAAAATGGAAGTCCTAGGGAATATATATAATAAAGACCAAGTTTTGACAAGGATAATAGAAGTTTATCAAATATAATCCTAGAATAACAAATGGTTTCCAAGAATAGGTTAAACAATGTTTTCATTCTTTAAAATTTTGTAAAATTCGTACTCAGGCAAATCACCTATGTAAACACCTATTTTCTAACCCCAAAATGAAGGTTTTTATTGAAATAATGAAGGTGATGGTTATATAGATCATCAAGGTTGAGTTTTGATAAAAGCAAGCATGATTTTACAAGAAGAAAAACTATTTTTCTTAAGTCTAGTAAAATTCAAAGTTTTGCAAAGTAAATGTTTTCAAAAAGAATTCTTGGTACTATATGTATACATATAGGTAGATCATCTCATAACCTTCATAACAATAGCTTGTAGGTAATTCATATATGCATGATGCATTGTAGAAATAAAGTATGAAAATTGAGTTTATCCAAAATTTGTAAATTCGGATGATTTCAAAACCATGCGTTAAAAACCCCTTTATCAACTCCAAAACTTGTGTTTTATATGAAAAATGAGGAGTTTAGGTCATAGGTATCATCAAGTAATGATTTTGATAATTTAAGATGAGATTTGCTAAGAAAAATATATAGAACAAGGAGTAGAAATAAAGTAGGAAAATTTAAGTTGTTTTCATTTTAAGAAATTCGTAATAATGGAGTAATGGCATGAAAACCCATATTTTTTAAACTCAAATTAGAAGTTTTATCAAAGAAATGAAGTCCTTAGTGGCTAGGCATGGTTGAGATTTAATTTTCTAAGTATCAAATGATTTTTTTTTTCACAAAGGAATCACCACAAAAACAAGTTTTACAAAATTTGGATTTTAGAATCAACTCTACTTGAAAACATGTTTACAAAGTGTAAAATGGAAATTTTTATGTAGAAATGAAGATCATAAGTAATAGATATAATGAAGACTCAATTTTAACAAAGATAATTATATTTTTTAAAGAAATAAATCCAAAACAAATGGAAATGATTAAAGTTAGAAAACTAGATTTTTCATAAGTAGTTATTATTATGGTCTTGCAAAATAAAAAGTTACAAAATTTTCTTTTAGCAAGAATCATCAAGATCACGCATACATTAAACTCATCTCATGTCATTCATGTTAGGAAATCATTCATATTGCATGTATAGCTAATCTATATAATAGGAACATTACAAACATTTACAAAACTATTTTTCGGAATTGAAATTGCTACTGTTCTGATCTGATCCGACCTTTTCGAAGCTTCAAAGTTTTCAAAACTTAAATATAATATTATAATTAGATATATCTTTCGAATTAAATAGAAATCGATATATAATTTGTGAAATTCCGAGTTAAAACGATCAAGTTATGGCCGTTTTAAGTTGGAATCCCCGCTTAGGACGATAATTACGAATTTGATAGTTTGTATAAGATAGTTTGGATTAGTTAAGTGATGAAATACTTATTAGAGTATTTCTTCCTTTTTAGGTGAACCCGAAATCTACGATTCCCTACCACCGGATTACTTTTACTAAAAGACCGGTGATCCAATGGCCGAGTGAGTTTTTCTCTTATTTTGTTACCTTGCTTGTGCTTGTAGCTAGTTGCACTAGATTAGGAAAAGATAAAATTGTGATGAGTTGTGGTATAATCTTGGTTGAATGAATGATAAGTATATAAAGGCGGGACTTGTTGTAAAATCATTGTATGAGTTAGCATAGACTTGAATTGTCTGAAATTCTCTATGATCGCTTTTAACCTACATAATTAATATGCCGCGATTATATGAATAAACTGTGTATGCATATCACATGTTGAGTCACATTGCATTGCTAATATACCTTTGGTGGGACAAAAGTATATTAGCGGAAGGCGAGGGGGGCTTGTTAACATTAAGGATGCGAGATCGCTTAAGTTAATGGATGTGGGATAGGCACATAAAACTACAATAAAACAACAAGAGAAAAAGATTGGAATTATGGTTGCATGTCTATGACCATCCTAACCCCGAATGGAGGGCGTAAATCCATTCACATATGGCTACCGAAAAGTCATATGCTTGTTTGCTTATGTGTTTGTTCATGTACATCATATGGATGAATTATAACTTGATTGTCATGGTACGAAATTAAGGGAACTCTCACTAAGCTAGTATAGCTTATACCCCAATAGATGTTTAAATGAACAGGTTATCTCAAGAATGCAAAGTGGGGACCGAAATGGTTGGAGCCGAGAATGGCTTCGGGATTCTAGCAGGAAATAAGGATACTTGAAGTTATTAGCTAGGTTTTATGATTTGCCTTGTAATAGTTTTATGTAGTAGAATCATTTGATATCTGAAGTATAGTGATTTGTATCTGAAGTATAGTGAATTGTATTTCCTTTACGTTGTTACTCAAGTTGTATAAATATAAAATGTATCTCTCCAATGTGTCTCCTCTATGTGTTAGACGCCTTGTACATAGTATGGAAGCCTTCGCATGACTGAGGCGGTCATTCCTAGGCTTTAATATTGTGTACGGCAGACTGCCACGTTTAGGATGCCCTTCGAGGCGTGATACTTAGGTTGCTATTGATTGAAGAGAAATCCTAATTGATTAACTTTGGTTTAGAAAAATTGATAGATTCGAAAGAATTATCATTTTGTTTGAGAAACTCAGCAAATTAAGAACTAAATCAAATTTATAATTTTCAAGGATTCACATGATAAATTAAATGAAGAGATAACCTGGATTGTTTGTTTCAATTGAATCTTGCTTGTCGATTGGTACTAGTGTGTTTGTTTCTCCTAGTAAATTAATATAGCAACAATATATTAGTAATAGAAATTCATTAGAATTGTTAGTTAAATAGTAGAATAAGAGTTATTATTAGTAGTTGTTTATTCCTTGTGGACGACCTCGATTTTAATGTTATATTACGTTTTGATAGGTACACCGCCTATTGCCTTTATAGTGAATTAAAAACGGGCTATTATAAATTTAAAACTATGCTTGAAGGTAACATTATCAAGTATATCTTGGTGGTGGTAGATTATGTCTCAAAGTGGGTAGAAGCCCAAGTACTGCCCAACAATGATGCTTGGTTAGTTACCAAGTTCTTAAAGAAGTTGTTCTCTAGGTTTGGAGCCCCTAAAGCTATCATAAGTGATAAGGGAACACATTTTTGTAATTATCAGCTTGAGAAGGTGTTAAAACTGTACGGGTAACTCATAGAATTGCAACACCATATCATCCCGAAACCAGGACAAGTCGAAGTCCCTAATCGTGATTTGAAAAGAATTTTGGAAAAGTCAGTGGAGCACCATAGGAAGGATTGGGTGGAAAAGCTAGATTATGCACTTTGGGCATATAGGACAGCTTATAAGACACCACTGGGAACCATACCATACCGTCTTGTTTATGGAAAGGCTAGTCAATTGGTGGAAATTGAGCACAAGGCCTATTGGGCTATCAAACAAGTCAATTTTGACTTAGAATCATCGGTATGAGAAGAAAGCTTCAGCTTAATGAATTAGATGAGTGGAGACGGATTGCTTACGACAACATGAAGATTTACAAGGGAAAAATAAAGCAAATCATGACAAGCGAATACGTCATCCAAAATAGTTCAAGGAAGGTGACCAAGTCCTTTTGTTCAATTCTCGGTTAAGACTTTTTCCGGGAAAACTGAAATCAAGATGGTTTGGACCGTTCCTAGTCAAACAAGTATATCCACATGGGGCGGTTGAATTGGAGCATCCAAAAAGTAGGACTTTTAAGGTAAATGGGCAACGTTTGAAGCTTTACCAAGGAGTTGATTTTGAGTAAGAAGGACGTGAGGAGTTTTGACTCCATTCACTAGATTGATCAAGCTATGGCAAGAATGTCGAGCCAACGACGTTAAATAAGTGCACTTCTTGGGAGCAACTCATGTCTAACTTTTCTTTTTCTTTTTGAACTCATTATCATAACTGTTCCGTTATTTGTTGATGGCTAAGTGTTGTTCTTAATTGAAGAATAGAAATTTTGGAGGAAACAAAGTAGAAAATCCCAGGTAAGTTGCTAAAAAATCGACAAAACTGAGACATGACTTGCCTTAAAGTCGTATCTTTTACTGGTCAAATGATTTTCATGAATTTTGGAACGATATTTTTAGGACACGACTTGTCCCTGAGTCATGTAACAAACTGTGGAGACGAGTTTTGGAACAACACGCTTGGGACATAGCTTGTCCTTAGCAGTGTCCCATGATTTTCAAGCAAGAAAACTTTTCCAGGTCGACACGCCCAGGGACACGGCTTGTCACTTAGCTGTGTACCCTACTGTAATGCGCGCATAAACACGGCACGCCTAGGGACATGACTTGTCCTTAGGCCATGTAACTCACTGCCATGTTGTTCAAAATGTCACATGCAAAGGACAAGCTGTAAACCCCTAATTTTTAGGGTAATTTCAAGTTCAAACCCTAAGCTAGAAAGTTAACCGGAAATCCTAAGTCAATAAATCCCCATGAAACCCTAGCAGTTTAGATTCAGAAACCTTGTGTTCTTAAACCAAGAAGTCAAATATATGAGTGGAGAATGTAGATTGATTCATAATAATATTAGGATGCTTAAAAATATAAGATTAGTAAATTTACGACCTATTTCGACCTCGATCGGATACAAAATTTGAAAAGCGTGTCCGGGGGCTCGAGATACTAAAACTATGTTATTAGTACCGTTAGACTCTTAATTTCATAAGATTTCCAAATATATCAGTTATATAATTTTTTGGTTTATGAAAGTTATAGTTATAGCCTTTTTTATCGTATTTTCATTACTACCGGTAAATTAATTGTCTAATCCACTTTTTGATTTCTAATCACACAATGCAATCACCCATACCCTATTCTTACATCCTTACAACCTATTCTTACAATATTATGTCATTTTCCTTACATTTACTTTTCCAATACTTTTATTACTTAAGTTACTTTTGAATTTTGAATTTTATTAAACAAAATAACACACGTCTCTCTCTCTCTCTCTCTCTCTTCCTTGCTAGAACCGGTGCCCCTTTTCCTCTCCGTCTCTCTCATTTTGTTTTATTTTTCTTTCTTTTATTTTACACGAACCGTAATCCACTTTTCTATAAATACTCTTTTATACCTTTCACTTTTCATTTTCTCTCCGTTCCTCCTCTTCTTGCCGTGACACACCCACACACACACAAACACTCTCAATACTTTTTTTCTTCAAGTTTTTCTAGCTCCACACATCTAATAGGGAACTTGGGAGGCGGACTAGACCTTCCAAAAAATTATTACGATTAAGTGGATTTTCGTGCCATGGCAAAGTAAGTTCACTTTCTTTAAATTACATGCTTATGATTGTTCTTGTAATGATAGTGGCATTAGAAATAGGACAAGATAAAATGGGCATGCACATGTGAATTCTATTTGGTTGAATTGATATTAAGAATAGCGAAATGGGAATTGCTATAAATATGTGTATGATTTAGTATATAATTGAAGCGTTTGAAATATCTATGATCGCCTATTAATTCGCTTAAATAATATAACATGATCTTATAACTAAATTGTCCATGCATAACATATGTGGAGTCACATTACATTTGTTATTATACCTTTGTGGAAAGAAGACATAATAGCTAGGCAACGAGTAGGCCTGAAAACTCGAATGTTGGCATGGAATGGCCTAAATTAAAACGGAAGTGGAGTAGGCACTTGAATCAACTACAAAATTAATGAGTGGGTGGGCACCTGAATCAACCACTATATAAATGAGAAAAGTTGAAATCTATGGTTGTATGGGCTTGAAACACCTAACCCCGAATGGAGGGTGTAAATGCAATCAACATAGGACTCCCGAAAAGTCTTATGTATTATATGCTCACGTGTTTGTGCATTTCATATGATTGTTAATATAATTTGCTTGCCCTATTTTTTGATGAAGAATTTAATTTGGAAGTGAAAATCACTAAGCTCGTAAGCTTATACCCCTAGAGTTTCCTGTTGCAGTACAATTATTTATGGCTATCCCTGATAGACCACTTTCCTCAGGTACAGCTTTTGGAATTTAAGGAGCTTTTTGAAGAAGTCGGGACCTTGATGTTAGGCATAGACTTCTACTTAAATCTCCTTAATCTTATTTATACGTTGTTGTCACGCCCCAAGGGGTACCCTAAACGTAACAGTCCGCTACACTCAATATTAAAGCTTAAGTGTGACAACCTTAGCCACTCCCAAAAGCTTTGATATTAAGTGTAAGGCGTGCTCTCATAAATTTAGAGGACCATACAAGGAATTATAAAGCTTAAGAAGATATAATAACATGTCAAGAAAAGAGGATTCATAATATTCATTTACTTATAAAAATGATCTTTACAAACTTAGGGACATTTCCCCAAGGTAGTCGGAACCGAACCGAACCGGCCGGTTCGACCGGAACCGGAGGTGGGGGCGGGCCGGGTTGCTTATGTGACCCGTGTTTAAAGAAAACTGGAGAGACCTGGTCGACCCGATCGGTTCGACCGTGAACTGGTCAATCCGGCCGGGTCTGACGGGTCAAAATGCTTATATTAAAAAAAAAAACCCTTCCAGCCTTTGTTTTCCTTTCCTGCGCTGGACCTGAGTCTCCTGTCTCCTGCTCTTCTGCCGTAAAAAATAAAAAAAAACTAAAAGTCTAAACAAAACAAAACTCTAAAAAGTAAAAACAAAAGCTGCAAACAAAAGATAGAAATTAAAAACAGTAAACTAAACACCCAAAAGCAAAATCAAAATCAAAAGCAAAAAGAAAAACCAGATCCAGAGCCACTTTAGTTCATCCACTTTTGTCAATTTCTCACGGAGGACTTTACCACCCAGCTCGTTAGTCTCTCTCTCTCTCTCACATATCATATTATGCAGTTTCAGTTCTTGCTATTCATCGAAATGTTGATGTAAGATACATTTGGGTTTTGTTATTTGTTAGTTGCTATGTCATCTGCCATCATTTTTTGTTTGCTTTCCGCTTAGAACGACCAAATCGAAGAAAGGCCTTCAGTGCTCAGAAAATTTAGCACTTGGGTTTTATAATTTATATTGATGAAGGATACAGTGGTTTATATATATTTATGATGTTTATAATAGCAACTTAGTTAAGGTATGTTTTGGTCATCCGATTAAACCGTCTGTCTTATCCTCGACCCGGAGATCCATGTATGGTGTTTGCTTTGTCTCCCTAGCAACCTATTCTTAAACTGGCATTTCAATTTACAGTATTATTAAACATTGGTTCTGTTTTCTTCCTTTTCCATCTTATATGCTCAAATCGGACCGAAAATTACATTTAACCTGGCTTGTTTCCTAAATGGTTTGTCAAACGTAAGTACATTAACCAAAAGCAGGAAAAAAAAATTAAACAAATAAAAAATAAGGAAAGTAAAAAATACTCAAGACAAGTGAGTTAGTATTTATCTGTACTCTTGCTATTTGATCATGTATATACTTTATTATGCGAAAACATTTATTATGTATTGCTTGAACATTATAATTAAGACGTGAAACCATTTGTTATTCATAAATTTAATCGATCCTGTATATATATGTTTTTGTATGTATGTATATGTATATATATTATATATATATATCTAAAAAATATGATAAAGGATTTCGGATTTCGGCAACATTTTCCTTTCACTATATTTATATGTATATAATGATTTCACAATAGGGCTGACTCTGATTTATTCATTTATGGATATATTACTGTGTTTATTCACACTCTACAAAGAAATTGAGCAATCATCTTTTAAACTTCAATATTTATCTTAATATGTATTTGATAATTCATAACCTTCAATATTCAATATTTATCTTAATATGTATTTATTAAGAATATTGTACACTGGTTCTGCCTCTTGCTCCACTTGTTTTTGGTTTTGTCTCATTGCAGAGGATACTCATATGTAAAAAAAAAAAAGTTTCTCTTACATTAGCTGTCATAAGGCCTAGTTGTTAGAGGGTACTCATCAGCCAAGAAAATACTGCAATTCAAATATTATTTTTCACATTGTTGCCATGATTGACCTTTGTTTGTGCTTTACTAAAAATATATCAGCACTATGCAAGATAGATGTGTAAACCCTGGGAATTTTTCACCTTAGTATCCGACTTCATAATAGATTATATAAACTAGATAATAGATTTAGATTCTGATTGAAGTCTAATAATAGGATAATATTTAGATATTTGGATAAATGAAAGATTTAGGAACCGAATAAAGAAATTCTTTAACCCTAGTTAATACCGAAAACGAAATCTTGTATCTTGAATAACTAATTCAAGATATGATCTAAAATTTAGACCCAAAAACCTAGTATACAAATAAATTTATATAGAAAATATGAATATAGAGATCAAATGATTGTTTTTGATCTCGATAATGATTCAAGACTAGAATAACGAGTAGTAATGAGTTTATATTTAGACTTAAACCCTAATTTCGAGATTTCTAGTTAAAATTAAAAACTACTAATAAGAATCTATGTTCAGTATCAAAACTAGAAATATAAATATAGTTTAGTTTCTGTATTAAGCTCAATACTGTATAAATGATTATATACGCTTATAACTAGAAAATGATGATCCAAAAATGAATCGTTAAGGTTTTAAATACACAACGAAAATATAAACTAATGAATAACTCAAAATTTAAACTTCAAATAAATAATCAGATCACGCTATTGTTCTAAACCGAGTTTTCTTAAGCTATCGGAGCCTGAAACAAAAATTGACCTAATGAGCTTAAGAAATCTAAATCGCGGGAGATAAAATTATACGAATAATTAACTACGTATATATATAACTTCAATTTGTATTATTTGAAAATCTAAGTGTTTTGTATAAATTTATAAGCATATTTTTGTATAAAAACTTCCAAATATTAGCCGCTTTATACCCGTATAACTCATATAATTAACTCAAAATTTAACTAAATAAATCAACTAATATATATATATATATATTTGGGCTGCTATTTTTCGGTGGGAAATGCGGCTAAGTTCGGTGCAAGTTGAAAGAGAAGAGGAGAGCCGGATTTGCTTCAATCATGGACCATATTTTCCACAAAAATCAACCACCCACACCAATCATATGTTGCCAAGTCATTCAAGCATTAATTGGCTTGAAAACAACTGCAAAATGAGATCAAGATTCGGAGGAGAAAGAAGGAGAAACAGCTGCAACTTCATCTTCTCTTTCTCTTATATATATATATGTGTGTTTAAAGCCATTAATGAAGAACAAACAAACTTCATAATTCCTCACCTCTTCCAGCACGAAATCACTCCCAAAACAACAAACAAAACGAACTGGAAACAAGGAACAAACAGATCATAAAACATAAACTTGGATCAAAGGAAAAACAAAGCCAAAAACCTTAAAAAACGAGCTCAAAGGTAAGGATTTTCGTTCAAATGTAAGAGTTGTATTTGACTTAAAATTATCTTAGGAACATATTAAACACAAACACAAGCTTCGGATTTCATCAAACGAGCTCCAACGAGGTAAAACTTCAAAACCCTAGTTTTACTTTCACAAAATCGAGATCTATATATTTATGTGTTTAAACGTGTTGAAAGTTGTTATATATCCTTATATATGATATATAAACTCTTAAAAGTAGCTTAAGTAAGTTTTTAACGTGTAAAAATCAAAGAAAAAGAATCGAACCGAGGATGAAGATGATGAACAGTGCAACACTGCCTCAAGGCCGGCAGTGTAAACGCTGTACGCCGGCGGCTTACATGGATAGGCCGGCGGCTTATAGGCGGCTTACACTCAAACAGAGGCTACGTAAAATAATTTTCACGTAAAAATTCAACGTAAGCCGGCTACTTGGAGATCTACGCCGGTGGCGTAGGGCCGGCGTACGTTGTAAGCTGGCAGCTTTCAACACCGGTACACTTGATCTGAAATTTTTCTTCAAAAGCAATTTACACCGGCACCTGGGGATGTTGGCCGGCGGCCTTGAGCCGGCTTACAGTTAAAATTTTCCAACGAAAGTTTTTCAAGTCCAAACAGAAACTATATATATATATATATCTTAAAGCCTATTTAGTATATTATATATATATATATGTGTGTGTGTACAACAATATAAAATTTATTACCAGAGATTAGAATAAATAGATTAATATCTAATAACTTTTGAAACCCTAGAGTTAAGAAAATATTTAGTGTTAGTTAAAGTATTATTAGTCTAATATTTATTTTAACAAGATAAAATATATAAGAATGGAAATTGAAATAAGTTAATTTCCTGAGTAATATGACTTCTAAAAATAACCAAACAATTATGTAAGATAAAATAGGAGAAACACGACGATACTAAGTAGTAATATCGAGTCTAGGACACAAAGCACATATAGGAATTTAGCTAGATTGTATTAATGAATATTTTGTTTTAAATTGGTGAATTTGCCTCATTAGAGGATCTACCAATGGATTATTACGACTGAATCGGTATGAGCAGGTGAGTAATTCAGTCATATTATACTGGTTGTGATTGTAAATAGTCGAATATGTAATGCAAGATAATCAAATGAATGTTTGTTGAAAGTATGATATGATCTGATTGTATGATTGTTAAAATATCTTTATACAAGCGATAACGCAATGGTTGGTGTTGTGCAGTAGTATAATGATGATTGTGTGTAATGTATGGTCACCCCGAATTTGATTAAGAATTATGGACTTAACAAAATAATATGAACATGCATTGCACGAATTGCATTATTGCATATATGGTTGTGACAGCCTGCTACGTATTAATATTTCGGATCTTTGATTTTGCTTGGTTGATCCAATGTGTGAGTCTTCCAAGGTTCTCTTTGGTCTGGCGGTCTTATGAGGAACTAAAAGGCACCGAAGAATGTTACCCGTAGAATCGCTTTGAAATGATTAATACTCAGGGAGTTTCTAAGGGGATTGCAGGAGATGGTTTGTTCAATCAACTATATTCAAAGTGATAACATTAAAACAAGAAATCGTTGATTCTCCTGTGTACTTAGTCTCTCCTGGGCAGGTGGGTCATTGAATGCTGGTTCTTCAACCCATTAAAAAGAGGGCGTAAATCTTTTTTCTGTTTGGATTCTAGATCATCCAAACTTGTATCTATGCATATGGTTGAGTGCTTGCATTGCATATGATTTGTTAATGACTTGTGTGATGTATGGTATGTCTAATTATTCACTGGGCTGTGGTTTCGCTCATACTCCTACAGTCTTTTCAGGTTCACTTTACGACCCTGGTTAGTTACATCCAGGAATATGGCTCCGGTAAGGGCTTTGAAGCTAGAAGTCTACAGACCTATTTTAGTTTGATGGTTATGTACTATTAGAGTAGATTATTTAGTTGTACTACAAAGGAGATATATGGTTTATAATAGTTTGTAATGGTTATTCACTAAATCATTTCTCTCATATATTTGTTATTCTTATCAAGCAACTTTAAAGATCCTGTTGTTTTGAAAACCTGTCATTCTCTGAAGGTAATCTAGTAATAGTATTCAAGTGTAACTTGTTTATTACTACTAGGATACCCTCGGGGCGTGACAAGATGTATGGGACTAAAATCTTAGTTTGACTTTAAGAGAGTACGAGGAGTTTGCTTCATAGAATTCAAATAAATTAGAGAAATTTATTGAACATTCCTGTTGATTGCAACATTCTTGAGAAGGAAAAGATGATGAGGAATTTCCAAGTATGTATTGATTGGAATGTTGTGTTTTTTTCCACTCTCTTGCAAAGAGCTTGAATGTGCTTTGTATTACTTTAGTGAGTTAATAAGAATGGTGGCTGCTTGGAAATATATACTTGGTTTCTTTTGGATATTCATATTTGTAAGCTGCACAATTTCATTGAATATCATGAAAAAGAAATTCACAGGTTGATGTATTTCATCTAATTCAACTAATCATAAATGTTCTTTTTTTTAACAAAAATATAGGTTGTTGAAAAAGAAGAAGAATAGAGAAGAGACATGTCGAGTAGTCAATCTTCTTCTTCAGTTCGTACAAAGAATGATCCTGCTTGGGAGCATTTTAGCTCATCTACTAATGAGAAAGGGAAGATGGTATTCACGTGCCTTTATTGTGGATCTAGATATCAAGGTGGAGGAATCAATAGGATGAAATATCATTTGGCAGGGATTCGAGGCAATATTGCATCTTGCAAGAAAGTACCAAGTGAGATCCAAGAAAAAATGTTGGCATATCTCAAATCTGTCAAACATAAGGATCAAGACTCTGATGAAGTTCACTATACTCAATTTGAAGATGGTGAAGCAGAGGTTGAAGTGGAAGAGTTACAAGTTTTGCCAATGCAACCAAAACAAAAAAAAAGGTTGGAGTAGAGAAATATGTCACTAAGAACACCCCTCCATTGGTCCAACCAGGTATAAAGAGTGCACTAGCTGGTAAACAAGCAGTTCAAAGAGCACACATGGCATTAGCTAGATGGTTTTTTGATGCATGTATACCTTTTAATGCTTTGAAGTCACCTTATTTTCAACCTGCAGTAGATGCTATTGCAGCAATAGGTACTGGATATAAGGGACCATCTTATCATGCCATGCGCATTCAGTTGCTGGGAGATTGTAAAAAGGAGTGTCAATTGCTGATTGATTCATACAGAAGCAATTGGGCTAAATCAGGATGTACAATAATGGCTGATGGTTGGACTGATCAAAGACAAAGGACCCTCATTAATTTTCTAGTGTACTGTCCTGCTGGGATGATGTTTGTTAAATCCATTGATGCATCTGACATTGTAAAGGATGCTAATAATTTATGCAATATGTTTTCAGAAATAGTTGAGTGGGTTGGGCCTTCTAATGTGGTGCATATTGTGACTGACAATGCAAGCAATTATGTTGCAGCTGGGAGGTTGTTGCAAGAGAGGTATGATCATATATATTGGTCTCCTTGTGCAGCACATTGCTTGAATTTGATGTTGAAAGACATTGGCAAGATGGATCATGTAGATGAGCTTGCAAAGCGTGCTTCTAAGGTAACTATATTTGTATATAACCATATTCACTTGTTGTCTTGGTTGAGAAAAAGAGAGGGTTGGAAAGAAATTGTTCGTCCTGCAGTAACTCGATTTGCCACTACTTTTATTACTTTGAAAAGTATCTTTGAACATAAGCATGACTTGCAAGCTTTGGCAACAAGTACACATTTCACATGTCATAGGCTTTCAAAATGTGCTGCTGGAAAAGCTTTTACTGCTATTGTGTTAGACACATCATTTTGGGAAGATTGTTTTCATGGTGAAAGTCACAACTCCGATTATGAAGCTCTTGCGTATTGTGGATGCTGATGAAAAGCCTTCTCTTTCTGCTGTTTATGAAGGATTTTCTAGGATTCGTAAGGGGATTATATCAGTTTTTAAAAATAGACAAAAATTGTATAGTCCTTATATCAAAATTGTTGATCAGAGGTGGGACAAACATTTTCGTCGTGGTCTACATGCTGCAGCTTATTTCTTGAATCCAGCCTTCATGTATGATGATACATTTGAAGAAACTGCAGAAGTTATGCAAGGCTTATATGATGTGCTTGAGAAAAAAAGTATTTGTGGTGATAGCATAGCTGTAATCAAAGACATGAAATTGTATCGTGAAAGAAGAGAGAGTTTTGGTCGGGAAATAGCCATCAAATCTGTCAAAACATCGCAACCAGGTAAGTGACCATGAATACTAGAATCAAAACTGGTGTTACTGTTTATTTTTCACAATTGTTTGACTTGCTTTATTGAATTGCAGATGATTGGTGGAGGTTTTTTGGTCATAGTGCTCCTACATTGCAAAATATTGCTATTCGAATACTAAGTCAAACTGCTTCTGCTTCTGGATGTGAGCGTAATTGGAGTTTCTTTGAGCGCATCCACACAAAAAAAAGAAATAGATTAGAGCATCAAAGGCTTAATGATCTTGTTTATGTGAACTACAATTTGCGCTTGAAGAATAGGTATGTAAATTATCTTAACTTTATCATAGTTCACCTTATGTATTTTTAAAATTTTTTCCTTTGCTAATTATTTCTTTATAGGCATGAAAATAAGAAGAAAAGTTATGATCCAATAGATTTTGATTACATTGAGAAGACGGATTTTTGGATTACTGAAGAAGAGGAAGATTCACCTCCTGAACTTAATTTTGATGAGATAATTGAACAAGCAATTTATGAGGATGATGCTACCCCGGTAACAATTGATGGTTTGACTAAAGGTTAGTCATCTATTTCTGAATTATTAATTCTGTATATGTTCATTGAATATTTTTTCTTAAGACTTAGTATTCTTCTTTTCTTTTTTCTTTTCCTTCTTTTCTCAGATGATACAGAGATTAATGAAGAGGTTGATTTGGATGCAATTGAAGACCGAGCTGACTTTATGCATACCTTTGAATCAAATGAAGATTGGGATGATATTTATTGAAAGTTAAATTAATATCTTAGTTTATATTATTTTGTTTTTGTTTTTGATATGTACAATGTGATTTTACTTTAATGATGGATTTGACAGGGTAAATTTCATTTATTTACTTTGTAACGGTTGGGATTTAACATAAAAATTCATTTTTCATCACCCCCGGTTCGACCCGGTTAGACCCCTTGACCCCTGTCCCCCCAGCATATTTGGGTCAAATCCCGGTCCGGGTTTGACAACCTTGCATTTCCCTTATTTACTAATCTATTACAAGAATATTTGTATATCTTATCCAACGCTAAGCTTCCTCTAAGAATTTCTTACCCAAAAGAAAATACCTGACTGTAGGGTCCTCGTGGCCTCAACCACAGATAAGGGAACTGCAAAAGATATCTATAGGGGTATAAGCTAATAGGCTTAGTGAGAACTATTTCCATAAATAACTTCTTGTAATAAAATTTCAAACAAGTTGTTTAATTAAACAAATGGAATGCATCATACATGTGGGCAAACAAGCATATAGTTTTTCGGGAGCTATATGTTGAATGGATTTGCGCCCTCCATTCGGGGTTTGGTGATACATAACCTCAAGCAAGTAGTTTTAGTAAAAAGATTTATGCTTACGACCAATATCGCCAAGCATATGAAGTTTACTTGAATTGAGCCTTGCTTTTGGATCTTTCGCCAAGCATTTCCTTAACGCCGCTAAGCAATCGCTTTCGGACACTCCGCCAAGTGTTGCTTTCGACATGAGCTTACTATCCTTCTCACCCAAGGATAATAACCCAAATGCAATGTGACTCACTTCATGGTATGCATGAATCCATTTATTTATGATATCATAACATTATTATTATCAAATTTAAGGTGATCAAAGAATCTCATACAAAGCAAGTGTTATACTACAACAAACATTTAAATCAATTCCGGCCTTGCTATTCTTAGGATTCTTTCAAGGAATTATTTTACACACATATCCATTTGTCTTTTCCCAACTCTAATGCAACTAAGTTACAAGCACAACAAGTATAGTATTTAAAGGAAATAAACTCACGATGCCATGTCGACTATTCTTCTATACGGATGAGTCGTTCACACACTCCACTCAATCGAAATAATCTTCGGGATATAGGTATCCTTTCTCGGAGTCACCTAGTCAAAGAAAATACCCACAATGAGTATTTCTTGATGATTTTCTTCAATTTTGACAAGACAATGTCAAAAGAATGTTAAAGTTCGTGTAAAGGAATGTTTCAATTTAAAATGGCCATAACTTGGTCATTTTAACTCGGAATTGCGCATATAATATGCCGATTTCTACCTACTCGAAAAGATCTATCCATTTCTAAAACTATTTTTATCAAACTAAACCATTTAGGCCCCGAAACAGTGGCGATAGAATTCACCACGAATTTTCCAACTCGAAAACAACTTTGGTCCAATCATTCAAAAATTTATTTGATAAATACTTAGTTATCTATATAGTTGAAAAATCCTCTTTTTATAGCTACATAGCTCATATTTATGTATGCTCAAGTGTTTATTGTCCAATCATGTTTCTTGAGTAAAGAAATATTAATTAGAAATTTAGAAAACCATAGTTTACAAGAAATTCATTTTGTGATTGGTTTTTGAAATGAATACTTTGATTCTTTTTGTTTTTCAAAGAATTACTTTATTTTTGACTTATTACTTTTCGAGATGACTTTTTGAAAAACAATTTTTCTTCTTTTCTAAATTCTTACACAATCCTTCTTTGACTATTTATTTGAAAAGATCTAAACTTGAAAATCTTCACTTCTTGCTTCCTAAGGTTTTTGCTATGTAGAAATCATTTTGTATTAAAAATCATTTTCTTTTGAAAAACAAAGTGGGATAATAAATGATTTAAAAAGCTTTTCATAACAAAAGTAGTTTCTAAAATTATAGTGGGTTCTTTTGCAACTTGAAAAGAATGACTTTATTTTTATTAAATCATAGATTTTATACTTCACATAAACTTATCTCCAAGTGGTAAAATATCTTTTTGTCAATTATTTTTAGAATTTGAAATTTTGGACAACAATCTAAATGAACATGATTTATGAGAAATAATAGCAAACAAAAATAACATAAATAATAAAGTCAAGTATTGGGAGTCTTAGCTTTTTCAAGGCTCCCGAGACTAAGAAGTAGACTAGTCCCAAAATAAAATGAAAGAAAGAAAAATTGTTTTGACTTGATGAGGACAAGTCTAAGACTAGAGACTAATCTTAAAATAACAAAGAATGAATAAATAAATTGCAATGGAATAAATAAATAAATTGCATTGCATAAAATAAATAAATTGCAAGTGAGCTTATATGCTCTAAATAATATGTATATATATATATATAGATGATAATACTTAGATATAATAACAGTAATACGAACAAAAATAATAACATAAACATAAATAGATTTTCATAAACAAGAACAATACATGGACATAATGTAGCTTCTATAACATTTAGTCTTTGGAAACTCACACTATGGTCATATAAAGTTACATGACATGAGAAAAAGAAAAACAATAGGAAATGGTTGCCTAAAGAAAACTTTGGTAGTATTATGTGGTTTTGGTTTTTGTTGTAGGCAGAAATTGTTTTGGAATTATTTTGAGAGAGTTTTGGGAGGATATTTGGAGAGAGTTTTTGTAGAGAATTTGTGAGTAGTAAATGTGTGAAAGAAGTGAAAGAGGAGGGGGATATTTATAGGAAAATGTGGAGTGATTTTTGTATGATTAAATTAAATGAAAATTGAAACAAATTGAGGAAGAGGGACGGGGGGGGGGGGGCGCGTGCGCACCGGCCATCCTTGTAAAGAGGGAAGAGAGAGTTTTTATTTTTGCTTTTTGTTAATTAAATGAAATAATATGTAAGGTAGATGTGAAATAAAGTTATGTGAAAGGTAAAAAGTAAATGTTATAGGTTATGGTGTGTGTAAGAGTAGGTGTAAGAAAAAGTAGAGATAAAAGAATAGTGTAGAATAGTAATGAATAGTGTAATGTAAAGTAGATATGATTAATAAAGTACCAGTAGTAAGAAAATACGCATATAATTGCAATATCTGTTATTTTTACTTTCGAAAAATTATAAAACTGATATTTTTGAAAACCTTATATTTTTACGAGTCTAACGGTATATTTGGAATATTTTTACTATTCCGAGCTCCGGGACACGTTTTTTGAGAACTGTGTCCGATCGGGTTCCAAACGAGTTGCGATTTTACTAATCGGATCTTTTTACGCTTCATTGGGTAATTATGCACTACTCTACATTCTAAACTCCTACTTACTCTTACTGAGTTGCTTATTCGGGATTTCCGGACTTAAGCTATTACGTCTAACCAAGGTTTTGTTGACCTTTAGAGTTCTGGTTGACTTTCGATTTAGGGTTTTAGGCTAAACCGATTCCAAAAATTTAGGGGTTTACAACCTACCCCCTTTAAAGAAAGTTTTGTCCTCAAAACTTGGAAATTCATATTTGCATCTTCGAACATCTTGGTATTTGGGGTTACACCTCATCCGAAGTTCCTTATGTTGCTTCTTCGTGAAAAAATTTCTCTTACTTAATTTCCTTATTCCCCAACTTTTGAACCTTTTGGCTAAGGAGTTGTACTGGGTGTTCCTTATGGGTGAAATCCTCTTTTAGGAGTGCTAACCTTTATCTCCGAAACTGATCCCGTAACCAATCATTATATAGGGATTTGGAAGATGTCGCATATTCCCAACCGGTTTAGATGACAAGCTAAACTTTCAACTTGTTTTATTACTTCCAAAGGATCATACGATAACATTTTATTCTTAAGCACACTTGATCTCCGTTCAAAATTTCTAGGGTCTTCATTTTCTGATCAGTCTCACCTTCTTTGTTTATCTTGTGCCTTCCTCATTCTTTGAAATATGTGAGGCATTCTTAATCGTTTCTCCAAAATTGGATTGTTCTCTCTGATCGTTCGTTATGTAGCATCAAAAGGTCTCTTTTTCTCTAAAATTTCTTGTTAGCTCCTTATATATGTATCATTCTTATGTCCGGGTTTGTTATGATCCTGACTAGGACTTCTTGCTTTCATCTCAAATTCCTTTATAAGACTTTGCCAGGTTGTTCATAGAGAACGTTATATTGATCGACTAAGGAACGAGCCAACTTGGTTAATCGATCAGCTTATGCCATAAACGTCTTTACCTTCCTGTTAGTACTGTGGAAATCCAAACTCTGAGGAAGTCTGATTCCATTCTTATTCCAGTATTGGCAAAGGCTTCATAGATCTTTTTGTCCTTTAGTGTTCTTACTTTTTTGTTGACACTTTGTTTCTTCTTATCTTATTACTAACGTTCTTTAAAACTTTGGTATATTCGAGTTCTCCTCGAATGGGCTGTTAATCCCAGCTTACAGATTGTACTCATGACTTTTTCCTTACTTACTTCCTTGTTCTTAGTTCTCAAGTTCATCCTTTAGTTTCTATATTATTGTTGATCCGAACATCTTTCCTTTTATTTTTCTTCTTTATCCTTTGTAGCTTCTCATCTTAGCATTAAGCTCCTTTATTCTTTTCCACCAAGGTTGGTTTTATACCATAACGGTCGTCTCTTTCTTTAGGCCTTGTTTTGAAATCTCAATGCTTAGCTTCTCAATTCCTTTTATCAACTTCTTATACTTAAGATTACATTCCTTGATTATCTCCTTTTCCCTTTTAGAATAGACTACGATTTTTGTCAATTACTTGCTTATCCAATAGGAACTTATATTCTTGGTTTGGACAATTCAAAAAGTATTACTAGAAACTTGGGGTGTCTGTAATGAGTTTGAGGGGCATTCCTTTGAATCATCCTTTGATTTGATCCTTTGCTAGTGAGAAATCATGTTTGTTCTTTGTAGTTGGTCCAAGATCTTCAATTCTTGGGAGCAGTATTCACTCTTGATTGTGACCTTGTTCATCTTCTTCGAGAATCAACGCATAAACTTAGGGTTTTATCCTTTTCTCCTATTATAAGTTGAACTGGCATATTCCATGTGTCACGCCCCAAGGTGTGCCCTACATGTGACAGTCCGCCACACTCAACATTTAAACTCAAGTAAGATAACCTTAGTCTTTCCATGAGTTTGAACATCGGGTGTAAGGCTTACTTTCAACATACATAGGCCATACTTTGCTTCGTAGTAGCTTAAGGAGACATACATAGCAGCAAGAATGTAAATCATGACCGTCTTACAGAGAATTATTCTATTACATGAACTAGGGGGCATACCCCCGATAATAGAAGCTACGAATTCTCAAGCTCACAAAATCCCTTGTATTATCCTTCGGATATTGGTTTCGGGAAACAAGATTAGAAGTCCATTTCTACTTTTAGGACCTGGCTTTATCAAAAGCTCCTTAACATCTAGGAGTCGTACCTGATATCCACGGGTCCTCGAGATAGCCAAAGGTATTCATACTGCAACAGGAAACTATTGGGGTATAAGCTACACTAGCTTAGTGAGTGAAAACTTCCAAATCACAATTGAGACACAACATTCAAGCAAGTAATTAATCAATCAAGTGAAATGCATCAAACAAGTGAGTTCAACAAACATATGACCAGCCGAAAATCATATGTGGATGGACTTGCGCCCTCCATCCCGGGTTAGCAGATTAACGAATCTTGCGGTACGACGCCCGTTTAAGCTCACGGTCAACTGAACAACAATTCGTTTTATGGATCACGATTAACCAACACATATATTCGTTTTATGGATCACGATTAACCAACATATATTAGTTTTATGGATCACGAAAAACCAACAAATGCTAATGCTCCATCCCCATCGTGATATGAATGAGTTCAAGTTTATCTTTGATGTCTGATAATCAATTATACCAATTCTTTTAAGTGATCAAGCAATACTCGCAGACAATCAATTCTAGCTCCTCCCTATACAAGCAATGAATTATCACCCGGCTTCGATATTCCTTAGATTCAACTTCACATAACAACAGCAGACAAATATAATTCCCAAATAATCCCATCATGCATATTCATTTTTGTCTTTGCTAAGTAACTAGTGCAGCTATCATTACAATCACAAGCAATAATTGAAATTGGAAGTGATACTCACTCGGCCATGGTACGCCGGTCTCTTAATAACGGTAGTCAGGTGATAGGGTATCAGCGTACTCAGGATCACCTACCAAATAAGAATAGCCTAATGAGAATCTCATCACTCCACTAATTCAAGCTATACATCTAAACTACTCAAAATTGTGATTCTCGCTATTTGCGGAAGTTCCAACTTAAAACGGCCATAACCTAGTCGTTTTAACTCGGAATTTTGCAAATTTTATATCGATTTCTATCTACTTCGAAAGATCTATCTATTTATAATATTATTTTCAAGTTTTGAAGACATTAAGGTCACAGAAAAGAAGGATCAGATCTGTACTGTAACGTTTCCATTTCCGAAAAATTGTTTCGCATTTAGTAAAAATGTTTTTAGTCGATAACTCATGCATGGATGAAATATGAATGAATTCCTAGTATGAATGTCATGTAATGAGTTCAATATATGCATGATCTTGATGATTTTTGATAATGAACTCTTAAGAACTCCTAATCATTACAAGACTTCACATTAGCCATTTCCTAAAATCCATTCTTTCCAAATTTTTGCATCTTCTAGTATTTTAGGATCCTATTCCTAGAATCTACTTGTTATCTAACTAAAAACAAGTCTTTACCATCTATACTATCCAAGACCTCCATTTATGCATTAAAATTCACATTTTTCACCTTGTAAATATGTTTTTAAACAAGCTTTTCACAAAAATCCGAATTTTGGAATATTTCATTTCTTGCACTTTGCTTAGAAGAAAACTTGTTTAATGCACCAAAATTTGAAACTTTATTATATCTATTGCCTAAGGACTTCATTTAACTTCTAAAACATGCAATTTAAGCTTGAACACTAGGTGTTTATGTAGGCATTACACCAAAATACGAATTTAACAATTTAACCACTACCTCAAAATTTTCCATTCTAACTCCACTACTGTTTTACACATTACTCATGCCTAAACTCATTCAAACTTGTAAAAAATCATTCCTTAGAGATACCTATTACATATACCTTTCATTTTTCATGTAAAATATGAGTTTCAAAGTGGTTTTAAAGGTTTTTAAAATGGGTCTCAAAAATCATCCGAATTTTCCACCAGACATTTCTAACAAAAATCTTTTCTTTTTAGGTTCCTTGTCTACTATACATAAAGATCTATCATCTAACGCATTTATATATATGCAAGACTAAACTTTTATGGTCACAAATGCATGTAAGCTCAAAACAACCACATGAACTTAAATGTCAATGAAAGCATGAGTATTTAAACACTAGATTTACCACTTATAGTACATGAACATGAGTTAAATGACATGAACATAAACTTTTCATGCAAGATCTCTACTTTACATGCATAGAAATAATATTATTTCAACAAAAACTCCTTTAAACACAAGATCTACTTCTTGTGATGGCTTGATATTCTTGTATTAGTGTTTTCTTGTCCCTAGCATATGCTGATTGGGATTTAAAGTGGAAAACACACAAGAAAAGTCTTGCCATTACAAGATTTAGTAATAACAAAGCTTGAAATCATCATACCAATGGAGATTTGAAGTAGAAAAGAAGGTAAAATAAGCTTGTGAGTGGATGTGTGTGTGTAGTGTGGTTCACGGCAAGAAGAAGAAGAAGAAGAGGGATTTTGCTCTTGTAAAAATTTGGAATGAGTAAAAATGAGGAGAGAGAGTAGAAATAGGTTTATATATTAAGTGTTTTAGGGTTTATTTGTATTAAAAAGGAGTAAAATAAAACAAATAGAGGGGGAATTAAGGGGGGTGTGCGCCGGCCTTAGGAAGGAGGAGAGAGGGAGTGAGTTGAAATTGTTTAAATTTGAAATTTGTGTAATAAAATGTAATAAAAGTGATAATTTAATAGGAGACAAAAATTTCTTAGAAAAGAAAATATAATTGAGTAGTTGTAAGGATGTAAGAATAGGGTATGGGTAGTGTGTAGTGTAGGTTGTACTTGTGAATAGTAGACAAGACATATACTTTGCCGGTTGTAACGAAAATATGGGAAAAAGGCTATAACTGTAATTTTTATAGCCCGGAAAATTATAAAATTGATATTTTTGAAATCCTTATAAAATTTTGGTTCTAATGAACATTCCGGAATATTTTTCTGAGTTTGTGGTCCTGGGGCACGCTTTTCCGTAATTGAGCTTGGGAAGGCCCGGAATTGAAAAATTCCCGAATTTAAAACTTTCCAAGGTTTAAAATATACTCTAAAACAATAATTCATATTCATTTTGTCACGCCCCAAAGGGTACCATAAACGCGACAGTCCACCACACTCGATATTTAAACTTAAGTATGGCATCCTTAGTCATCTCATAAGTTTATATATTGAGTGTAAGGTGTACTCACACAACTTTTAGGATCACACTTTGATTCGAATAGTCTCAAGAAAGCATACATTGCATTAAGAATATAAATCACAACAAGATAAATAGTTAAACTTTACAAAAGCCAAGGGGGCATACCCCCGCCAAAATAATAGGAGTCTACATCGTTTAGCTCCAATTACAATATATGAATTCACATTAAAGAGATTTTCCTAGAAGTCCACGCCTACACTAGGTCCCGACTTCCTCAAAAGCTCTTTAATTCCATGTGATAAACCTGCACAAAATGTCCTCTCGGAACATCCAAAAATAGGAACACTGCAACAAAAACTGTTGGGGTATAAGCTAATGCTTAGTGAGATTCATTTTCTTCAAGTAACATGCCCGACCAAGCTAAAATATCTATACAAGCAAGTTATAATTAAGCAACCATATGAATGCACAAGCATATGAGCAAGCAAGCATATGACTTTCCGGTAGTCATAAGTGAATGAATTTACGCCCTCCATTCGGGGTTTGGGGTAGTTCATAAGTCATGCAACTACAATTCCAAAGTTGGTCCATAAGACATGCAACCATTCCCAATCTTAAGTGGGGTGGTCCATAAGACATGCAACCACAATTTTTAATGTTGGTCCATAAGTCATGCAACCATAGTTTCATTATTTGAATGGGGTGGTCCATAAGTCATGCAACCCTAGTCCCCTTCATTAAAGACCCGCTGCCTCCCGAACACACCTTTGTCCCACCAAAGGCATACTCGACAATGATATAAGACTCACTACGTGATATGCATGTACAATTTATTCATATAATCATGGTATATTAATTAGATAATTTAAAGGACCATACAATTTCAGACATTCCAAATCTATACTAGCTCATACAAGATTATTGCAACAAAGCTTGCCTCGATATACTTATCGTTCATTCATGCAAGTTTAGATCACCATTCAATCACAATTTTATCTTTTCCTAAGTCTAATGCCACTACTACTACAAGCACATCCAAGAGCATAATTAATTGAGAAATGAACTCACTTGTCCATGTAGTGAAAATCCACTAGTCGTAATAGTCCTCGGGAAGTGGTAACCCGTCCTCCAATTCACCTAGGTACAAAGAATACCCTCAATGAGTATCTCTTATGAAGTTCTATTAAACTTAACAATTTTATTTACTAAGTTCGTCAATTTCCGTCTAGGTTGAATCCTTAACTTAAAAAGGTCATATCTAACTCATTTTAACTCGGAATTTAGCTTATAATATACCGATTTATACCTACTTCGAAAGAGCTATCCATTTCTAAAGTTAATTCAAACATTTAAGGTCATTTAAGGGTCGGAAACGTACTGTACAGTAGGGTTGCGAAAATTCCAGATTTGAGCCTTTGTGAAAAATTGCCATATCTACTCTATTTAACTACTTAGGTTACTCAATTAGTCCTAAACTTGCAAGGAGATCCTCTAAACAAAATTAAGAGATTACATACTTATCTAATCCCAAACATAATGTTCAAAAGAAACTTCTAAGAATCCATATTCATAAAACCGAAATTCACAAGTTGAAACTCATTGTCTTGTTTTGAGTAATTCCTTTACTAAAACTCACTTAGTTCAATGAAAATAATTTTTCCTATATTATGTATCATCAAAGCATTCATTTTCAATATAAAATACTTGTTTTGAGATCAAAAAGAAGGTTTTCAAAATTGGTCTTCTCATAATTACGAATTTCCACTTTGAAACTTACAATGAAAACAAGACCTAAATATTGTCTTCTACAAAGCACTTGATTTATGCAATACTTTTAGGAAAACCCATTCAAACTTATGAAAATCCATTCCTTAAGATATCTATATCAAGAGCCTCTTATATTTTTGTCTAAATCTTCATTTTAAAGTTGATTGATGGGTTCCAAAAATAGGTCTTGGTCTTGATCCGAATTTTCATAAATTTATTTTGGACATATCTCTTGAGAAAATTCATCAAAACTCATGAAAACAACCCATTACATATTATATCTAAGAACCCTTCATTTCTTGAATAAAATCCTCATTTGTGAGTTGGAAAAACATGTTTTTATTTTGGATCTTTGTCTTGATCCGAAAATACAATTTTTGTTTTTGAAAATAAACTTTGAAAATCAACTTTGATTCTTGTAAGATGAAGCCTTGATGATATACATCCATCAAACCTTCATTTTCTTAACAAAAGCTTCCATTTTAAGACTTGAAAGAGGGTTTTTAAAATAGGGCATTGACAAGTTACGAATTTTTCTTTTTCATTCCAACTTGAATCTAAGATCTACTCAATATATAACCATGAAAGCATAAGAAAAACTTAGTAGTAGGCCTTAAACTTCTAGATCTACACATAAACATAACTAAAGCTTGATAAAACTCTAGATCTACAAGCTATCACAAAAACAAGAAGATAAACAAGCCTTCCATATAACAAAAATACTAAGAACAAAAGAGATCATCATCTAGAGGAGTGTTTCACTTCTTGGCATCATCATCCATAGCCTTTTAAGCTTGTGGAATGTCCTTTGATGCATGAAACATCCATGGTATCATCCTAGAACATCTTATAAGAGCAAAAAGGGAAAGATTACCTCAAATAATTGCAAGAAATATATGTGGAAGCAAGAAATAAAAATGGGGACAGCTTGTTTTCAAGAAGACAAGCAAGGAAGAAGAGAAAAGAGAGGGAAAAAGAGAGAGGAAAAATATAGGGTTTGTAAAGATGAAAGAGGAAAGAATGAGATGTTTAAATAGAGATAAATGTGTGTTAAATAAATTTAAAAAAAAATAAAACCATGCAGCTGCAAGGGGGGCTGGCGTGATTTGTGAGGGTGTAGGAGTGTTGTGTTTGATTTCCAATTTGTATTTTTGAAAGTGTAACAAGTTGCATCCATTTCTAACTAAAATAGACTTTAAAATATCAAATAATTGATTAAAAATAATGAAAAGTGGCTATTTTATGGGGAATGGGCAGCTGCAATTTTGGGAAATGGAAGTGTAAGAAAAAGCAAAAGAAGACATAATAATGTGTAGTAATGATAATGTATGTGTACTTGAGGTATGGGTTGATAAAGTGGCTTTTTGAATAAGAAAATATATAAAATAAATTAAGAAAAATATTTTTATTTAAGTGGCAGAATTTTTATGATTTAAATAAAATAATCAATTAAATTATTTTTAGAAATTTAACAATTAGTTACCGGTAAGAGTAAAATAAGCTTATATGAGCTATAACTGATATTTTTAGAATCCGAAAAATTCTAAACTTGATATTTTTGAAATCCTTATAAAAATACGAGTCTAAAAATATTAAAGATATATTTTAATTTTCCGAGCCCCGGGACACGCTTTCCAAAGCAGTATCCAAACGGGTTCGAAATAAGCCGAAATTGAACCGATCTGATATTTTTAATAATTCAAATATTATTACGGACTATTCTAAACACTTTAATTATTTTTCGACTCCTCGATTTGCGAACTCGGGTTTTCAGATCTAAACTGTAGGGTTTTACTCAAGATCCGTTGACTTAAGGTCTCCGGTAGACTTTCCGGCTTAAGGTTTAGGGCTTAGAAAACAGGGGTTTACACATTTTCTTTATAAAACTTCTTTTGTTATGAAACCGAAGGAAAGCCGGATCTAGGGTTTCTAAGCTCCTCTTACTAAGCTTGAACAAGACCGATAGAAGGTTTCGTTCGTCTCTCCGGTTTCCGAAGTTTATCCGATAACTAGGAGAACTAGGGTATACATTATAAGAATAATAATAAAAATTGGGTAATGAATAGTAGTAAATTGTACTGGAAGACTCACTATTTACCGGTAGTAATGAAATACAATTAGATTTGCAACATCAGGTAATTCTAGCTATTTGAAAATTTGTAAAACTAATAATTTAGAGATCCTTATAGAAATATGAGTCTAACGACATTAATAACATATTTTTAACATTTCGAATCCCAGGGAGCGCTTTTCAAAGTCGGCACCTAATCGGATTTGAATAGGTCGAAAACTCGTCGATCTCATCCTTTAGAGCATCCTAGGCTTAACACGAACCAATTACACCTTTTCCTCTTAGTCTGACTCCTTGGTTTAGGAACATGGGACTGCCGAACCTAGACTATAGAGTTTCTTAGGAGTTTCAGGGACTTAGGTTTCCCGGTTGACTTTCTGTTTACACCTTTGCCAATTTGGAAACTGATATTTTATACTTATATGACATATCTGATTGGTGAGATTTATTTTAAGGTCGATTTTTATAAGTATTTAATATCTCACAACGTTCTCAGAATTCTTTGGATTGAGTTTTATTCCCGAAGGTTCATCACTATTTACTTCTTAACAATTTGTTTTAGGGCTCTATTTCACTCGAATTTATAAGTTGGAGTTAAATAGAGAATTTATCGTACGTAGAGGTTTTAGAATGGAAGTATATTGAGTTGCTATTTTATTTCTAAGGTTTCTTATTTTTCTCACGATTCAGAAATTTCCGAATTCGCTTAGAATTTGGGGACTTATCGAAGTCCAGTTTTAATTCGGAGTGACTTTTAAGCTTTATTTTCAAAGTTCATCTTAGAATTTTACTGAAATTTTCCAGGACATAACCATGGGGGTATACTTGATTGCATAAAGCCTTGATTCAAATTCTTATAGTTGATCCTCTGACTTCTTTTGAATTCTATTAAGATTTTTCAAAGGCCAAAAGTCTATTCTCAAAGTGATCCTCCTCTTCAGATGTCATCCTATTTATCCAGAAACTTTATCGAAAAATCGTGAATTATCTCTAAGGGTCAGTTTCTCTTCATTTTCTTTTTTGTCATCCAGATAGTCATCCGTTTTGGAACTTTCCTCCATTTACTTGAAAGATCGTGACTCTTTTTTACCAACGTTATCTTCCCTTTCTTATGTTTTATGAGTTCGATGTTCTTCTTGTGACTTTTATTAGAGTTTTATCGAGAGGAAATGTCCTGTACCAATGATTACTTCTTAATTCCATCACGAGTGACTGTATGTCCTTACGTCGTTATTAAATGATCCTTCAATACTTCTTGGATTTCATCATCCTTTCTTATGGGGATTTTAAATCTTAAACTAGGGGTTGACGTTTGTTATTGGTAGTCCCAACTTCTCATTTAGACTAGGTGTTAATAAGAATGTGTTTGCTCTGAAATCCAAAAGAGCAAAACATTCTAGTTTGCTAATCGTACTCTTTTTGCGTATCTGACAGAGGGATTATTACTTCTATTCACATCTCCACTTATTATAAAACTTTAAACTATTGCTTGAAACAAAGGAATAACAGCAAAGGGGTTTTAAGGCTTACGATTCCCAAGTCGCAGCTATAGCCTCTCTTGTATTCCAGGGCAGCAAGCCTCATTTTCTTCATTTATTCTTCACTTTCCATTGTCCCTCCGGTTGTCGATTCGAATTCTGAAGCAGTGGGTCTGATTGCCGTCACTTCACTTCCATTTCCTTTCCTGATTTATAGGAACAACCTCTCCTGTAGATCTTGTTAGAATATTCCTCCTTGTGGACAGTTGTTGGCGAAATGCCTTTCTGTTTGCAGATATGGAAGTATTAATTCCTTTGTTTGGACATTTTGATATCTTATGGTCTGCATTTCCACAGAAGAAACACTTTCCAAATAACTGAGGGCACTTCTTAGGGTAGTGTGCTCCATTGCACTTCCAGCACTAGACGTCTTTTGGTGCGAACCTCCCACTGTCATCATTGTTCTTATAGTTGATGGAGATCTTGAATTTTTTTTTGTGGGGGTATAAAACTGGATTCAACATAAAACTTCTTCCCGACAATCGGGGTTTTCTCTTCTTCTTTCCTTTCTCTCCTTTTCCTTGCTCCTTCTACAATCCGAGCTCTCTCTACCAATTTCGGTAACTCCTTATATCGATTCTTCCAACCTCATTTCAGGTCTTCATCCAATCTCTATAAAGACTTGTCTTTTCAATTCCTCACTGTACTTGTAGGATTCAGGGGCATATTGTAGCAATCTATGAAATCGGTCTCGTATTGCTCTATAGTTCTTCCCCTTTCAGAGCAATTTGGCAAGAAGTCTGCACTATACCTTACTCGTAAACTTCCTAGGAAGTAGTTCTCCAAGAACTCATGTCTAAACATTTCCTAAGTGATTGGAGTTATCAGCTCCCTTTTCTTTGACTTCCATCATATTCTAGCGTTTAGACGAAGAATGGATGTTTCATAATTGATTCGTAGGTGATGCAGAACCTCATATACATCAAAAGACATCTAATTTGGGCCAGCCAATCTTCAGCCTCCTCAGGCTTGTCATAAGCTCCCTCAAATAGCGGTTGCTTTTGATGAAATCAGGTAACATACTCTTATATGGCCTTAGTGATGGGGGTGGAGGTAAAGGCGTATTTCGGGAGTGCATGCTTCAGTTGATACTTGTTGTTGCGGTGGTGTTGGTACAGGTGTTGGTGCTGTTGCTGATGCCTCAATTGATACTTGAAGTGATTTATGCGCTAGAGAGGATCGCTATTCATAAGTTAGGGCAACCAATGTTGCAAGAAGCTACCTTTGTGCTAAGGAATGAAGGAAAGCCAACGTTTCCAGATTTTCAAACTTGGAACCTAATTGGACATCTGTTTGTTTATGCTCATGACTCATTGGGGGATCACACTGATTGGCTTCAAGCCGATGCTCAAAGTCACTTCTTTTGGTGGGGAGTGTATGTTGGTCCCAAATAACAATCAAGAAGGGGCGGTTGAATTGATTTTTACAAAATTTTGCCTTTAAATATTAATCCCCTTTTAATTTTGAAAAACGAGAACAATATATCAATACAAAAAATATGAAAATAAATTGTGCAAAAATAAAAGGATAGGGAGAAAGAAGATTAGGTAGCTATTTATAGTGGTTCCGCCTTGTGCGTCAGTCCATTCTTGTAGCTCCGAGCCGGGGACCCCGTTATCCTACGGGTTTTGTTCCACTATATCCAAGAAGTTTAAGTTACAAGCTTGTGCAATCCTCTCTGTTTGATTGTCACAGCTATCTTCTAGCTACAACCGATCTACGAAGTCTAAACTTGTAACTAAATTATCAACTAAGAAGGCAACAACACGTTCGTTCTTTACACATGTAAACTCCTAAATTTTTGGAATCAGTTTAAGCCTAAAACCCTGACCGGAAGTCAACCGGAGCTCTAAAGGTCAACAAAACCCTAATTAGACGTGATAGCTCAAAGTTCGGCACTCGAATAAGAAACTCGGTGAGAATAAGTAGAATTTTAGAATGTAGAATAGTGTGGAAATAGCTAAGGCAACATACAAAGATCAGATTAGTGAAACCGCAATCGTTCGAACGATCGGGACATGATTCATGAAAAACCTTGTGGAACCCCATAATAGTAAAAATATTCCGAATACACCGTTAGACTCGTAAAAATATAAGGTTTTCAAAAATATCAATTTCGTAATATTTCGGTAAGTAAAAATAACAGATATCGCATTTTATACGCGTATTTTCTTACTACCGGATACTTTATTAGTCATATCTACTTTACATTATACTATTCATTATATTCTACACTATTATTTTCTCTCTACTTTTTCTTGCACTACACTTACACACTCCATAACTATAACCCTTACTTTTTACCTTTCTCATAACTTTATTTCACATCTACATTACATATACTTCTTTTATTAACAAAAGTTAAAAAAAATAAAAATCATCTCCCTCTCCCAATGCATGTGGCGGTGCCTATCCTCCCCCCCTCTTCCCTCAATTTGTTTCAATTTTTCATTTATTTTAATCATACAAAAATCCCTCCACATTTTCTAAATACCCCCTCCTCTTTCACTTCTTTCACACCACTACTACCCACAAGTTTCTTAATAGAACTCTCTCAAATTCCTTCAAAATCTTCAACTACATCCTAAAACTCCTCCAAATAATTTCAAAACACTTCCACCAACAACTAAAACCCAAAACCACATACTACCATCAAAATTTTCTTAGGTAACTATCTTATATTATTTTCTTCTTCTTCATGTCATGTAACTTTACATGATACCATAGTGTGAGTTTCCAAAGACTACAAGTCATGGAAGCTACATTATGTTCATGTTATTTTCTTATTCATGAAAAATCTATTTATGTTCATGTTATTAATTTTTGTTCATATTATTGTTACTATATCTAAATATTATTATCTATATATACACATATTCTTTAGAGCATAAGCTCACTTGCAATTTACTTACTTTTATGAAATGCAATTTATTTCCTTTGCAATTTATTTATTAATTCCTTATTATTTTAAGACTAGTCTCTAGTCTTAGGCTTATCCTAATCAAGTCAAAACAAATTTTCTTTCTTCTTTTATTTTTGGGACTAGTTACTCTTAGTCCCGGGAGCCTTGAAAAACTAAGACTCCAATACTTGATTTTATTATTATGTTATTTTTTGTTTACTATTATTTCTCATAAATCATGTTCATTTAGATTGTTGTCCAACATTTTCAATTTCTAAAAATAATAAACAAAAGAAAATTTTCTCACTCAGAAATAAGTTTATGTAAAGAATAAAATCTATATTCTAAAATAAAATCATTTCTTGTCAAGTTACAAAAAGAACCCACTACAAATTTTAGAAACTACTTTTACTATAAAAAGTTTCTTAAGTAACATATTGTTCCACTTTGTTTTTATAAAGCAAATAAATTTTTATGCATGGATGATTTCTATGAAAAACATAAAACATGAGGAAAGGATGAGAATTTTTCAAATAAAGATTTTTGCAAGCAAATAGATAAAGGAATTTGTACAAGAAAAATAAATAGGAAGAATAGTGTATTTTCTAAAAAACTCCAAAATAGTATAGGAAACTTAGAAGGAAAAAAATTTACTTTCAAAAAGTTACTTGGATATATATATATATATAAGCCAACATAAAACATTTTTTTGTAAAAAAAGAAAAAAATATTCATTTTAAGAGATCAACAAAAATGAATTCTTGTAAACTATATTTTTCTAAAAACTCCAAAACCAACATGTTTTATTTAAGCAACATGAATGAACAACAAACACTTGAGCATGAATAAATATGAGCTAAGTAACCATAAAAAGGAGAATTTTTCAACTATATAGATAACTAAGTATTTATAAACAAATTTTGATTTCTTGAACTAAAGTTGTTTTGTGTTGGAAAATTCATGGTGAATTTTGTCACCGCTGTTTCGGAGCCTATATGACCTTGTTTGTTAAAATAATTTTGGAAATGGGTATCTTTTCGAGTAGGTAGAAATCGGTATATATATGCGCGATTCTGAGTTAAAATGACCAAGTTATGGCTATTTTAAGTTGGACATTCCTTTATGAACTTTAACGTTCTTTTGACATTGTTTTGTCAAATTCAAGAAAATCATCAAGAAATACTCATTGTGGGTATTTTCTTCGGCTAGGTGACTCCGAGGAAGGATACTATATCCCAAAGATTATTTCGATTAAGAGGAGTGTGTGAACGATTCATTCATAGAGGAATAGTCGACATGGCATCGTGAGTTTATTTCCGTTAGATGCTATACTTGTTGTGCTTGTAATTTAGTTGCATTAGAGTTAGGAAAAGGAAAATGGATATGTATGTTAATTAATTCTTTGAAAGAATCTAAGAATATGAGACTAAATTGATTTAAATGCTTGTTTTAGTATAACACTTGCTTTGTATGAAATGCCTTGATCACCTTAAACTTGATAATAATAATGATATGATATTATAAATTAAATGGATTCATGCATACCAAAGTGAGTCACATTGCATTTTGGGTTTTATCCTTGGGATGAGAAGGATAGTAAGCTCATGTCGAAAGCAACACTTGGCGAAAGATCCAAAAGCGATTGCTTGGCGGCGTTATGAAAAAGGAAATGCTTGGCGGAAGATCCGAAGCAAGGCTCAATTCAAGTAGACTTTATGTGCTTGGCGATATGATCGAAAGCATAAAAATTTTTATTAAAAACTACTTGTTTGAGGTTATGTATCACCAAACCCTGAATGGAGGGGGCAAATCCATTCAACATATAGTTCCCGGAAAACTATATGCCTTGTTTGTCCACGTGTATGTTGCATCCCATTTGTTTGCTTAATTAACTTGTTTGAAACTTTGTTACAAGAAGTTATTTATGGAAATAATTCTCACTAAGTCTGTTAGCTTATACCCCATAGAATCTTTTGCTGTTTCCCTATTTATGGTTGGCCACGAGGACCCTGTGGGCAGGTAATTTCTTTTTGGATAAAGGAAATTCTAGATGAAGTTTAGTAGTAGAAATAATGTACCAATATCTTGTAATAGAATAGTGATCATGGGAAATGTCCCTAAGTTTGTAAACCATTGATATGAATAAATTTTTTATGAATCCTTTTCTTAATATATTACTATATCTTCTTAAGCTTCATAATTCCATGTACGGTCCTCTAAAAATTGTGAGAGCATGCTTTACACTTAATATCAAAGCTTTTGGGAGTGGTTAAGGTTTTCATACTTAACTTTAATATTAAGTGTGGCGGATGTTACGTTTAGGGTACCCCTTGGGGCGTGACAACACAATAAGATCTTTAATTCAAATAGCTGAAGTATGTATGCTAAAATATCACCTCGCTATTACAAATGTAGAAAAATCTAAATGAAGTGGAATTCTGGATTTTGTTTCTATTTTACTGTATCTTTTGTAAAGGAAAGCCTTTTGTTTTCTTGCGTGAATAATGAATAAATCTCTTCTTCTCTCCTTATCTTGTAACACATCTATCCTTCATCTTCTTCTAATGTTCAAATACTTGTTTAGAGGATAGATTCATATCCCAAATATCTCAGATAAAGATCTGTTGTTCCTGATCCTTATTTTGAATTTGCAATATACCGCTTTCCTTAATGAGCCGAAGATGTTCCTTTTATCTTTTGCAATTTTTCTTGATTTGAATTTGAATAACTTGAAACATTGAAATGAAGATAAGGTCTGCTTGATTCTCGTAATTCATCAAAATCTGGTTATATCTATTTTGAGATTCCTCTATAACGTTGTTTTGCTGGAGATAAATCAGTTGCCGATATTCTCCGCCTTCATCGTGATCTTCATTTTTAAGATAACATTTTATCTTGATTTGAACTTATTAGACAAATCCATGAAAATAGATAATAAAAATTCTTGTTCTTATTTTGAATTATATCAATTTAAATAATTACTTTGTCTTGAGATGAATCTCGTAATATATGACTTTGTCTTGAGTAAATACTTTCGTTGATGAGAGAGAATCTAAAAATATTTGAATCCCCTAGGATATAATTTTGACTTTAGTGGAATCAAATAAGTATATTATCTAAATATACTTATTATCTCGGAGCTAGGTCCTAAAAAAAATCTTTATATTTTTTTGAAAAAGTAGATCTTCTTGTTTGAGAAGATGAATAGTAACTTCTGATTGAAAATACTTGTTCTTCAAAAATTCTAGTGAAAGTTCTGGAAAAAGTTCTGGTTTTCTAGAAAAATATTTCATCCTTAACTTAACCTTTTGGAGAACATTCTGTATACTTCTCTATTTCTTGAAAAACTCTTTGATAAAGATGTTACTTCTCTCAATTCTTATATATTCTTTTTTTATGATAAGTAAAGCATGTAAACCATCGATATACAACATCATTTACTCATTCATCTCGAACTCATCATTTTTCTCTAAAGTTCCGTGAAAGGCTCTATAGGTTCTTGTCTAACACACACACGCACATATAAATTTTGGACACTAAATAACATCATGAATTTCTTAATTAGTTTGTTATTATCAAAACTTTAGTTAATAGAGAATCAACATTCTCATCATTTTTGATGATAACAAAACATTAAAAAAATTCTATAAGCATCCATATTCATAAACATAGCTTCCATATTCATAGACATGCTCATCATACACATCCACATCCATTCACTCAAACATATCTCTCCCCTTTTTTGTTATCAGCAAAATATTCAAATAAAGAAACAGAATGTCAATAACATAAAATAGACACAAGGTCTAAACATAAGTCTGAGGATCAAACAAAACAAAGTCTTCACAAATAGAAAAAACAAGTAAAATTGTCAAAAAATAGAACATGTTATGGCTTCTTATTGAATTGTGGATTTCCTTGCTTGAACCTTTAGACGTCTTCGATATTTGGTAGGAAGATGTTGGTGTAAGCCCCGAAAATTTCATAAATAATTTCAAGATGAACTTCGAAAATAAACCCTAAAAATCACTCCAAATTAAAACCGAATTTCGATAAGTCCTAATTCACGAACGAATTCAGAAACTTCTTAATCTTGAGAAAATGAAAATCTTTAAACAATAAAATAAGAACTCAGTGGTCTTCAAATTCAAAACCGACGTACGAAAAATTCCATATTTAACTCCGACTTATACAAACGGGTAATAGAAAGCTCAAAAACAAATTATTAAAAAGCAAATAACGATTGACTTTCGAAAATATAACTCAATTCAAGAATCCGAAAACATTAAGAGATATTAAATACTTACAAAAATAAAATTTAAAATAAATTTCTCAAATTAAATATGTTGTATAAACATAAATATCAGTTTCCAAATTGGCAAAGGTCTAAACCGGAAAATCACCCGGAAACCCTAACCGGAATACAATAGTGTAAGTCCGGCAATCTAGCGCCCCTAACCCTAGAGGCCGAGATGTAGTTTAATATGTAGAATAGCTCATAGTAATATGAGTTTGTTTAAAAATATCAGATTGGTAAATTTTTGACCTATTTCGAACCCGTTCGGATACAGACTTCGAAAAGCGTGTCCCGGGGCTCGAGATATCAAAAATATACCAATAGTACCGTTAGACTCGTAATTTCATAAGATTTCTAAATATATCAGTTATAAATTTTTCGGGTTATAAAAGTTACAGTTATAACCTTTTTATCGTATTTCCATTATTACCGGTAATTGATTAGTCTTTTGCACTATTCATTTTTATTTTATTACAAAATTTTATTATTCTTATAAAGTCTTATATTTTTAGATAAATATTTTATATGTTATAGAAAATTTTATTTTTCTAAAATTTAGTTCGTTTCGGGTCTTTACGGGATCAGATTCTGTTTAAGACCCGATACTAAAAATAAAATAAAATAACTTAATAATTGAAAAATATTTGAAAAATTTTTTAGAATTTTTCATAAAATAATTTTTTAGAATTTTTCGGTTATAAAAATATTATTTAAGCCCATATTCGCGTATTTTGATCATACCGGTAACATATTTGTTAAAATACTAAAATAATTCAAATAATTATTTAATTTTAATTATGAAAAATCTGCTACAATTATTTGGAATAATTTTTCTAATTTTATTTTATTTTGTTTTATTTTATTAAGAAAGTACTCTTACAACCCATCTTTTCAAGTACACCTTTCACACATCACTTCTTTTTCACTTCAATCTTTTTACACTTTATTAAATCACTTCATGGCAGATTTTTTTCTTTCTTTTGGCTGCCATTGTCCTTTAATTACTCCTATTTTGACTAAAATTAATTATATTTCAATCCTTTTTCAAAAAACTACACATACCATTAATTACATTACAATTTCAAGTCAAAAGCAAACCAAATTTCTCTCTCTCTTTCCCCCTCTCTCTTCACGTGAACTCCCCCAAAATTTCTGCCCTTGCTTATTTTTTTCTCTTTCAATTAATTAACACACATTAAATGCACTCATTTTCTCTCTCTCTTTCATTTACACCTTCAAACCTTAACCATTCTTTACACTTTTCTCTCTCTTTTTCCTCTCTTTCTTTCTTCTTTCTCTCTTGTTCTTTCAAGAACAACAAGCTGCCCCCATTCCATTCTTGAGCCTCCATGCATATTCCTTGAAGATTTTTAAGCAAATCTTCATCTCAAAGCCTCCATAGGTGATATAGGTAAAGTGTAATGAAGGTTTCATGCATCAAATGACCTTCCATAAGCTTAAAAGCTTAGGATGATGATGCCAAAAATGAATCACTCTCTTCTCCACTTTTATTATCTTGTATTATAATGATTTTCTTGTTTAAAGTTGATATATGTTGTAGATCTAACTTTCTATAGCTTTGATTTTTGTTCATGCCATAGATCTTGTATTTAAGTTGTTATTTTTGTTATTCCTTATGATTTATGCATAGATCTAGCATTCACATGTCTATCTTAGTGATTCATGCATGTAAAACTAGTTTAGAAAACTAGATCTAAAGTTTTGAGTTCATAGATGCATTAGATCTTTGTTTATGTTCATGAACAACTTGCTATAGCTTGATGATGGTAGGAAAGTTGTAGGAAAGCCAAGATCTATTTGTTTTCAACAAAAATCAATTTTGAAAATTCGGATGAAAATGGAACCATATTTAGAAAAGTGGTTTTTCAACTTCAAAATGTATATTTTTCATTTAAAATGAAGGGCTTAGGGTATAGATACCATAAATGAAAGATTTTGATAAATGAAGTTTAGATCCATGATGTTTATAACTTATTACCATGCATTTGTTTTATGTTTATGTTCATATTAAGTATAGATCTTAGTTATGAACTCAAACAAAATTGTGAAATTCGTATTTTGGCAAGACCCATATTTAAAAACTACTTTTCAAGTGTCAAAATGTAATTTTTACATAAGAAAATGAAGGCTTAATATTATATAGCATCAAGACTTCATTTTATATGGTTCAAAGATGATTTTCAAAGATTAATTTTCAAAACAAAGTTCTATTCTCGGATTTTGGCCAAGGCCTATGCAAAAACATGTTTTCCAACTCAAAAATGAAGTTTTTGTTTAAGAAATGAAAGGCTCTTAGGATAGGATATGTAAGGAATGGATTTTCATAAGTTTAGATAGATTTTATCAAAAGGAATATCCAAAAATGAATTTTGTAAATTCGGATCCCAACCAAGACCAATTTTTAGAACCCATGTATCAACTCCAAAACTCATGTTTTATGTGAAAAATGAAGTATATAGGTAATAGATATCATTAAGCAATGATTTTTACAAGTTAAAATAAGTTTAGGCATGAGTAATGTGTAAACCAAGTAATGGAATTAAAATGGAAAATTTTGAGTTAGTGATCAAATTGTCAAATTCGTAATTTGAGATGATGCATATGTAATCACTAAGTATTTGAGCTCAAATTGCAAGTTTTATGTGTTAAATGAAGTCCTTAGACAATAGATGTAGTAAAGTCTTAAAATTTAATGCATTAAACAAGTTTTTCCCAAATGAATCATTCAAAAAGTGGATTTTCTAAAATTCGGATTTTTGAGTAAACCATATTGGAAAACATATTTGTAAAGTGTAAAATGCAAATTTTTGTGTAAGAATGAAGTCCTTAATGGTTATGTATGATTGAGCCCTAATTTTAAATATCAAATGACTTTCACTTAAAGGAATCACTTAAAAACTAATTTTGTAAAATTCGGATTTTGGAATCAACCCCACTTGAAAACATGTTTAACAAGTGTAAAATGGAAATTTTTATGAAGAAATGAAGGTCATAAGTAATATATATAATGAAGACTTAATTTTAACAAAAATAATTATATTTTCTAAGTAATAAATCCAAAACAAATGGAAATGACCAAAGTTAGAAAACTAGATTTTTCAAAATAGTTATAATTGAAGTCTTGCAAAATAAAGAGTTCCAAAATTTTCTTTTACCAAAAATCATCAAGACCATGCATACATGAAACTCATTTCATGCCATTCATATTAGGAAATCACTCATATTGCATGTATGGCTAATTTGTATAATAAAAACATTACAAACATTTACAAAACTATTTTTCGGAATTGGAAACCGTTACTGATCAGATCTGATCCCTCTGTTCTGAGACCTAAATGTTTTCAAAACTTAAAAATAATATTAGAAATAGATAGATCTTTCGAAGTAGATAGAAATCGATATATAATTTGCGAGATTCCGAGTTAAAATGACCAAGTTATGGCCGTTTTAAGTTGGAATTCCCGCTTAGGACGAGAATTACGAATTTGATAGTTTGTATGAGATAGCTTGGACTAGTTAAGTGATGAAATACTTATTAGAGTATTTCTTCCTTTTTAGGTGACTCCGATATCGACGATTCCCTACCACCGGATTACTTGTACTAAGAGACCGGTGATCCAATGGCCGAGTGAGTATTACTTCCGATTTCATTTATTGTATGTGATTGTAATAATAGTTGCACTAGGTATTTGGTAAAGATAAAATGGATATGCATGATGGGGACGAATGGGAAAGATGTATGCTTGTTGTTGATATGAGAAATGGAATGTAAGAATATCGAAGCCGAGTGATTAACTATTGCCTGTATAGATGAATTAGAATTGATTGTCTGCGATTATTGACTGATCACTTAAAAGAATTGGTATAATTGATTATTGGAATTGAAGATGAAATTGAACTCATTCATACACGATGGGGATGGAGCATTAGCATTTGTCGGTTTATCGTTGTACCTTAAACGATTTTATAGTTTATAGTTGTCCGTAAGCTGAAACGGTCTCGGTCGTACCGCAGGATTCGTTAATCTGCTAACCCGGGATGGAGGGCGTAAGTCCATCCACATATGATTTCCGGCAGGTCATATGTTTGTTGAATTCACAAGTTTGATGCATATCACTTGTCTGACTAATCACTTGATTGTATGACGTGTTATAAATGTAATCCTGGAAGTTTTCACTCACTAAGCTAGTGTAGCTTATACCCCATAGTTGTTTAAATGAACAGGTTATCTCAAGAATGCAAAGTGGGGACTGAATTGGTTGGAGCCGGGTATGACTCCGGGGTTCCGGCAAGACATAAGAATGTTTGAAGTTATTAGCTAGGTTTTATTTGCCTTGTAATAGTTTATGTAGTAGAATCTTTTGATGAATTGTAATTGAAGTTAATGAGTTGTATTTTGAAGAATAGTGAATTGAATTTCCTTTACATTGTTCTCAAGTTGTATCAACATAAAATGCATTACTCCGATGAGTCTCCTCCATGTGTTAGACGCCTTGTACATAGTATGGAAGCCTTCGCGTGACTGAGGTGGTCATTCTTAGGCTTTAATATATGTACGGCGGACTGCCACGTTTAGGGTACCCTTCGGGGCGTGACAGTTGGAGCAGACGAAGAAGGAGTCATAAAGGTGTCAATAGTAGAAGAGATAGATGCATGAGGTGAAGATGCAGCCAAAGGATTGGGGAGATTCCATAACAGCAAGAGGAATGTAAGGGACAAGACTTAGATTGGCATCTTTGTGCAATTTTTTTTCACTTATTTTATCCCATTTAACCTAATTTCATTTCCTATATAAACTACATTTCTCTCTCTCACTTCATTCTTCTCTTTTTAAACTTTCCAAAAGGTAAAAGACTCTCATTTCTCTCCCTTTTTCCCCTATTGCTGTGAGCCATATGGCTCTTATACACACACACACACACACACACAACTTTCTTTTTTTCTTCATTTATCTCCTATTTTACTTTAAGTAAAAGAACCTTTGCTCCTTCTACTCATAGATCCTTGTAATGGCAAGGATATTCTTGGATATTTCCAACTAAATGTCCCCATGATCTCTTGCTAGGGACAAGGAAATGTCAATACAAGAATACCAAACCATCACAAAGTAGATCTTACATTTAAACAAGCTTTCATGCCATGAGCTTCATGATCTTCCATCAAAAAGTGCTTTTGCACAAAAGATATTTTATAAAAATGTAGTTTTTATGTTTTCAAAACCTATTTAAGCACTTAATATAGTAGATCTATCATTTATCACTCATGTTCATGTAGGCATTTTAGATCTCATCTTATTTTGATTTATGTGCATTAATAGTCTTAATGCTTTTGTCTGAGTAAATAACCTTGCTAGTATATAGATCTATAGGTAGATGAGTTAATGAAACCAAAAAAAAACACTTTTCAAGAAATGAGCTAGGGTAAATTCGGATGACTTGAGAAACCTAGTTTAAAAACCCTTTTACCAACTTCTAAACATGTATTTTGCATGAAAATGAAGCTATAGGGATAGATAATGTTTGGTGATATTTTTCATGAGTTTAAATGAGTTTTTACCAAAGAAATATTTAAAATAAGAGATGAAGTCCAATAGAAGTTTTGAGTTGAAAGTCTTGTAGGCTAAATTCGTAATAATGAAGAGATGGTTAGGAAACACTAGTTTTCCAACTTCAAAAATGGTATTTCTTAAATAAATGGAGTTCTTAGGGTATAGGTAAAATAACTACTTAAAGTTCTAAGTATAAAATGCATTTTCTTAAAAGAATCAACTTAAAAATAAGCTTTGCTAAATTCGGATTTTTGTAACCACCCTAGTATAAGACTCACTTAAAAGTTTATAAATGAAGATTTAATCAAAGAAATAAAGGCCTTAGGATATAGCTAATAAAGGTCAAAATTTCTTTAATGAAGTAGAGTTTTCCTAAGGAAAATCCTTAGAATAAGTTAGTATGACCAAGTGTAGTAAATTTAATTGTTAAACAATGACATGAAATAGTGTCCTAAGACAAAGGTTATTTAAATTCTTTAAATCTAAAAATTTATAAGAACTTAGGCACCTAAAAGTTCATAGCATGACATTCATGATAGAGAAATTCATCACCATGGTATTTAGTTTCCTTTTTCACTTAGGAATCTCAAGAGTATTCATGAAAATCGCATTTTCGGAATCAACATAACCGCTGTGCAGATCTGATCCTTCATTTTCGAGGCTTAGATCTTTTCAAAACTTGATTTAAACTTCATATTTAGAAAGCTCTTTCGAAGTAGATAGAAATCGATATAAAATTTGCGAAATTCCGAGTTAAAACGACCAAGTTATGGCCATTTTAAATCGGAACTTTGGAAATGACGCGAATTTCGATTTCACTTAGTTGTCTTAGAGTTTTTGGTCTTCTTAGATGGTAGAATACTTATTAGGGTGTTTCTTTTATGTTAGGCGAACCCAAGGATGTTGAATCCTTGCCTCCGGACTATTACTATTAGAGACCGGCGAACCCATGGCTGAGTGAGTTTCTCTTCCCGATTCATTTATTGTACGTGCTTGATAATTAGCGCACTAGAATGTAAGTCAAATGAATCGAATATGTATGATGGGGAATAATGGGAAATTGTATGTTGATGATGATGTGAGAACTCAAAATAAGAATATCGAAACTGGGTGATAAATTCTGGTTGTGTAGTTTAGTTATGATGGATTGTTTGAGAAATTGTTTGATCGCCTGAATAAAATGACTTAATCGACTATTTGGACTAATGCCAAATTTGACATATGCATATCATAATGGGAAGGAGCATTAGCATTGTTCGGTTAATCGTGATCCATAAATGAGATTAATTGTTCGGTTAATCATGATCCAGAAACGAAATAATTGTTCGATTAATCGTGGTCCAGAAATGAAATAATTGTTCGATTAATCGTGATCCAGAAACGAAATAATTTTTCGGTTACCCGTGAACCATAAACGGCATAAAGTTAGTACCGCAGTATTTGTTAATCTGCTAACCTTGGATGGAGGGTGCAAGTCCATCCACATATGATTTCCGAATGGTCATATATTTGTTGTTCTCATGTGTTTGGTGCATTCACTTGCTTGAATTATTGTGACATTAATGTAATTGTGGGAGATTTCACTCACTAAGCTAGTAGCTTACGTCTCTACAGTTTATTCCTTTTGCAGATACCCAATCTATGGCTTAGGCAGCGTGACCTGACTGTGCAGGTACAGGAGCTAGGAGTTTCCCCTAGAAGTTAGAAATTTTGTTTACTTCCATAGGAAACTTTTAAGACTTTGGATGACTGTATAAGGCCATTAAATATTCTTTTATCTCCATTTGGACTTGTATTCTATTGTCGTAAAGGTACGCTTTACATCTATATGAGACCCCCGAAGGACTAAGGCAGTAATTTGGGAATCTTATATGGCATGTGGCGGACTGTTACGTTTAGGATACCCTATGGGGCGTGACAAAGAGAGAGTTTGTTGAGATCTTGAGCTTCTTCTATGGCAGTTTTCTTTGCATCCCAAGAAGGTGGTAAAATTCTCAGCATCTTTCTCACAAGATCAGGATCAACAATCACTTTGCCAAGTGAAGCCAGCTCGTTTGTTATTGCAATAAACCTGTTAAAAGCATCTTTGACAGGCTTGTTAGTTTTAAACTTAAATAACTCATATTGCTGAAGTAAAGCATTAATTTTAGTTTCTTTAATTCTATTTGTTCCTTCATAAGTTTCACTCAATCTATCCTAAATCTCTTTTGCTGTTTCACATGAAGATATTAAATAAAATTTTGAGGCAGCAATGGTGGTCAACAACAAATTTTTAGCTTTTTTGTTCTTTTCAATGATCTTCTTCTCAGCATCTGTTAGGATAGAATTTCCATTCATTGTAATCACATTGTCTCCAATGGAAATTACCTACCAAGTATCATAATCGTTAGCTTTTATATAAGTTTCCATTCACATTTTCCAATAATAAAAATTTGAACTATCAAGAAAGGAGCATGATTAATTGCTATATTGTTCACAACCATTTTTAAATGAATCACTCAAAACAATAAATGAGCCTGCTCTGATACCAATTGTTGGTCCCAAATAATAATCAAGAAGGGAGGTTGAATTGACTATTACAAATTTTTGCCAAAATGAAAACAATATATTAATACAATAAATTTGAAAATAAATTGCGTAAAAATAAAAGGATAGGGAGAAAGAAGATTAGACAGCTATTTATAGTGGTTTCGTCTTGTGCGTCAGTTCACTCTTCCAGCTCCGAGCCAGGGACTCCGTTATCCTACGGGTTTTGTTCCACTATATCCAATAAGTTTAAATTACAAGCTTGTGTAATCCTCTCTATTCGATTCTCATAACTATCTTCTAGCTACAACCGATCTACAGAGTCTAAACTTGTAATTAAACTATCAACTAAGAAGGCAAGAACATGTTCCTTCTTTACATAATAAGATCTTTAATTCAAATAGCTGAAGTATGTATGCTAAAATATCAGCTCACTATTACAAATGTAGAAAAATCTGAATGAAGTGGAACTTCTGGATTTTGTTCTGTGTTTTACTTTGTATCTTTTGTAAAGGAAAGCCTTTTGTTTTCTTATGTGAATAATGAATAAATCTCTTCTTCTCTCTCTATCTTGTAACACATTAATCCTTCATCTTTTTCTAACGTTCAAGTACTTGTTTGGAAGATAGATTCATATCCCAAATATCTCGGATAAAAATCTGTTGTTCCTGATCCACATTTTGAATTTGAAATACAACCACTTTCCCTAATGAGCTGAAGATGTTCCTTTTATCTTTTGTAATTTTTCTTGATTTGAATTTGATTAACTTGAAACGTTGAAATGAAGATAAGGTTTGCTTGATTCTCGTAATTCATCAAAATCTGGTTGTATCTATTTTGAAATTCCTCTATAACGTTGTTCTGTTGGAGATAAATCCATTTCCGATATTCCCTACCTTCATTGTGATCTTCATTTTCAAGATAACATTTTATCTTGATTTGATCTTATCAGAAAAATCCATGAAAATAGATAATAAAAATTCTCATTCTCATTTTGAATTATATCTGTCACGCCCCAGCGGGTACCCTAAACGTGACAGCCCGCCGTACGCAATATTAAAACTTAAGAATGACTACCTCAGTCGCTCGAAAGCTTCCATATCGGTACAAGGCGTACATTCACAACAAAGGGAGACCGGTGGAGTAATGCATTTTAAGACATTGGCAGCGGAACATGCAAAATAACACTTAATATATATTATCATTGAAATAAAAGTCTTACAGCTTCTAAGGGGCATTCCCCCGATAATTCATAATAACATGGTTCTAAAATAACATAACTAAAGCTAGAAGATTTTAGAAGAAATCTACTCTATAACTTCAAAATAGATTGCCTCCAAAAGCTTCTCAAAATAAGGATTCTACCCGGGAAATCAAGGTGGTCTCGGGTGCAAAAATAATCCTGCAATATCAAAAGTCTATAGGAGTATAAGCATGACTAGCTTAGTGAGATATTCCTTACGCAATAGTACTCATAACAATCAAACAAGTTTATTAATCAAGCATATGAATGCAACAATCATATGATCAAACATTACATACGACTATCCGGTTTCGTATGTTTGATGGATTTACCCCTCCATCGGTGGTTAGGGAATGCTTTGAACTGGGTCCCGAACAACCTCCTCAAGTTTGCGCGCGTCTTGGGGTTCCAACGAACCGTACTACTAGTCCCCGGGCCTTCCATGCCCAAAGCGATCGATCCGGCTCGGCTACACCTTGAGGCCGTATTCCCCGTACGTCCTAACCCTCAAGATGTAGCTAGGCAGCTTACCTTTCCGGTCCCACGCTGAGGAGTAGTAGCAAAACTTCGAAATGATATTCTAAGTGATATGCATGAGCAATTTATTATATGGGATTTCAATATGCATTAAATCATTTAAAGCGATCAAACAATATTTGCACACATAACAATACATACATGGAAACATTTATATCAATCACAAATCGGGTTCCGATATACTTATCGTTCATTGATCGCACACAATGAATCACATACATAATTCCCATAATATCCCACATGCATATCAATTTTATCTTTTCCTAATCTAGTGCTCTATTCTACAAGCACATGCGCGAATACATAAGCGTAAAGGAAACTCACTCGTCCATAGCGCTCTAGGAGTCGAAGTAATCCTCGGGGAAGACAAGATCGTGATCCTCGACACCTAAACAAAAGAAATACCCAACATGAGTATTTCATCCAAGATCTATTCAAGTTCTATACTTCTATCTTAAAGAATTCGTAAAATCGTATGGAATGGAAATCCCAATTTAAAATGGCCATAACTTGCTCATTTTAACTCGGAATTTCGCATATTATATACCGATTTCTACCTACTCGAAAAGATCTATCTATTTCTAAGGTTATTTTCATCAAAAGAAGTCATTTAGGTCTCGGAATAGAAGCGTACAGATTTGATACGAATTTTCCAAACTTCAAAACTAGAGTTTTCAAACTTTACTTCACTCAAGGGCTTTTGTACAAAAATATAGATATATAGTATGGTTGAAAAATCCCTTGAATTTATGTATATATATGTATAAACTCAAACTATATGCATGAATTTGGTGTTGTCTCAACAATGGTTTTGTAAAACACATGTCTTGAAAGTGAGATAAGCTTAAGACTTGAAAAGAGTTAGTTTTACTTTGAAAATTTCCTAAATTATTATAAATGAGTATTTCTTCTCCTTTTAACTTCATTTCTTAAAAGTAATTTTAATCTTTCAAGATTTTCATAAATTTATTTCTAGTGGTTTGGAAACATATAGTTTTTCTAAATTTCATAGTTATATCCACTTTTAAAAGAAATCATCTTATAAGTAAATTTTGGAAAAACTTATCTTAGACTTTAGTGTTGGTGGAAAACTTTGACAATTGAATTTAAGAAATCCTTTGTTTAGGTCTAAAGAAACTTTCTTATTTCTTTGAAAAGAGATTTTATAATAACTTTACTTTATGTATTTCTTGGTGAAAACCACATATTATTACTAAAACTTGAGCTAGCTTATCTAACTTTAGAAGAATATTTGTTTAAGATAAATTTCAAACCTTTAAGGAAAATAACTTCTTATGTGACAAAATTTATATTTAAAAAGAGTTCTTATTCTTATTTTAAGAAAGCTCATTTCTATTATGATTGAGACAATAACAACATATTCATGCATGAATGAGAATATGTAACCATGAAAAATATAATAATAAATAAGAGCATAAAAGTAAAGTCAAGTATTGGGAACCTTAGCTTCATCAAGGTAATCCCGGGACTAAGAATAGACTAGTCCTCAAAAGAAAAGCAAAGAAATAAAATTGTTTTGACTTGATATGGACAAGTCTAAGACTAGAAAGACTAGTCTTAATATTGCATAAAACAAGTAAATAAATAAATTGCAAGACTTGAAAATAAATAAATAACAAGTGAGCTTATATGCTCTAAATAAATATATATACATAATACTATATAGTTAGGTAAACAAATAATAACAATAACAACATAATAACATAAAGAAAATAAGAACATGAACAAAAACAAAACATGAATAAATTGTTGCTTCTTTAACTCAATGAGTCTAAGAAACATACACTAAACTCATGTTAAGTTATATGAACATGATGAGAATATGAGAAACTTTTACCTAAAGTTTATGTGTTGTTGAAGAAGAAAAGAATGGGTTGTTGTATGTGGGAATGGATTTTCTAAGAAAAGAAGAACTTGAGAGAGATGTTGGGAGAGGAATTTTGTGGAGTGATTTTGGGAGTTTTAGTATGAATTTTTGTTGTGTGAAAGAATGGAAGAGGAAGGGGTATTTATAGATTTTTGGAGTGGAAATTAGATGTAATAAAATAAATTGGAAAAGAAAACAAATTGAGAGGAAGAGGAGAGAGAGGGTGGACGGCAAGGCTTAGGGGAAGAAAAAATTGATTAATTTTGTTGTTTTGTAATAAAAAGAAGTAATGTGTAAAGTGTGATGTGATTAAAGTTGTATGGGGAAGGTAAATTGTAAGGTATAGGTATGGTAGAGTGTAAGAAAAAGTAGAGATAGGTGAATAGTAATGAATAGTAGAAAAGTACTATGAATAGTAGACTAGACAATTAAAATACCGGTAGTAAAGAAAATACGCGTAAAAGGCCTATATCTGTTATTTTTAGATACCGAAAAATTCTAAAACTGATATTTTTGAAAACCTTATATTTTTACGAATCTATTGGTGTTGTCGGAATATTTTTGCTATCCGGTGCTCCGGGGCACGGTTTTCGAAAACTGATCCCGATCGGATCCGAAGGACACTAGAAAAATTCAATCTGATATTTTTAGGCTTCCCTATGTTATTACGAACCGTTTTCCACAATTATCAATTTCGTTTTCTAGGGTTTAAGAACACGGGTGCCGGATCTAGATTCACTAGACTAATCGTATAACTAGGTTAACTTTAGGGTTTCGTTTCAACTTCCGGTTCTTAGGGTTTGCTAATATTATCGAAAAATCTAGGGCTTACAATATCAATTCAAATAATTACTTTGTCTTGAGATGAATCCCGTAATATATGACTTTGTCTTGAATAAATACTTCTGTTGATAAGAGAATCTAAATATATTTGAATCCCTAGGATATAATTCCGACTTTAGTGGAATCAAATAAGTATATTATCCAATTATACTTATTATCTCAGAGCTAGGTCCTAAAAAAATCTTTATATTTTTTTGAATAAGTAGATCTTCTTGTTTGAGAAGAATAGTAACTTCTGGTTGAAAATACTTGTTCTTCAAAAGTTCCAATGAAAGTTCTAGAAAAAGTTCCAGTTTTCTGGAAAAATATTTTATCCTTAACTTAACCTTTTGGAGAACATTCCATATACTTCTCTATTTCTTGAAAAACTCTTTGATAAAGATGTTGCTTCTCTCAATTCTTATATATTCTTTCTTTATGATAAGTAAAGCATGTAAACCATTGATATACAACATCATTTACCCATTCATCTTGAACTCATCATTTTTCTCTAAAGTTCTGTGAAAGGCTTTGTAGGCTCTTGTCTAACACACACACACACACACACGCACACACACACACACATAAATTTTGCACACTAAATAACATCATGAATTTCTTAATTATTTTGTTATCATCAAAACTTTAGTTAATAGAGAATCAATAGTGTACGAGGAGATGCTACTTCCACTGGCTGATATGGCCCAGCCACCTCCACTAAGTCAAATCGGTTACCAATCCAATGGGGAAGAAGTGAACAAGATAGAGGATGTGGCTGTTACCTCGTCTGAAGGAAATGAGGATGAAGAAGAAGAAGAAGTAGTTTACAAGAAGAGAATGTGAGGATTTAAGGGAGGAAGCGAGACTTATGTTTTGACCCACAAGTCCAAGCGGAATTTCGTAGTTGCGACCATGAAAGATAGGTCATAGTAGCTTTTGTTGTTTTCGGGGGTGTTGCTTGTGGTTGTTGCTTTGTTATGTTGTTTTTGTCATGCCCCATAGGGGTATCCTAAATGTAACAGTCCGCCACATACTATATAAGACTCTCGAATTACTATCCGAGCCCTTCGGGAGTCTTGTATAGATATAAACGTCCCCTTTACGATAATAGAATACTCTATTCAATGGAGTTGAGAAGTTTAATGTGGCATTCGATAGACTTAGATAATAAATCAAAACACATACATAAGTTATAAAGTCTAAGGGGCATTCCCCCGCAAAAGAATATTAAGGTCCATTACAGTCATCCAGTGTCTTTTGGTTTCCTGTGGAAGTTTAAACAAAACTGAAATAAATTTCTAAGGGAAACGCCTAGCTTAGATACTTGAGCTGTAGCCTGCCTTGGCCTAAGCTAAGTGAACTCGTGCTGCAACAAGTAAAAACTATAGGGGCGTAAGCTAACTAGCTTATTGAGTGAAAACTTCCATATCGCAATTAAGACATAACATTCAAGCAAGTGATTATTCAATCAAGTGAAATGCATCAAACATGTGAATTTAACAAACATATGACCAACCAGAAATCATATGTGGATGGACTTGTGCCCTCCATCCCGGGTTAGTAGATTAACGAATCCTGCAGTACGACGCCGTTTAAGCTCACGGTCAACTGAACAATAATTCGTTTTATGGATCACGATTAACCAACATATTCGTTTTATGGATCACGAAAAACCAACAAATGCTAATGCTCCATCCCTATCGTGATATGAATGAGTTCAAATTTATATTGAATGTCTAATAATCGATTAATCCAATTCTTTTAGGTGACCAAGCAATATTAGCAGACAATCAATTCTAGCTCCTCTATATACAAGCAATGAATTACCACCCGGCTTCGATATTCTTTAAATTCAACTTCACATATCAACAGCAGACAATTATAATTCCCAACTAACCCCATCATGCATAATCATTCTTTTTAACGAATCCTGCAGTACGACGCCATTTAAGCTCACGGTCAACTGAACAATAATTCATTTTATGGATCACGATTAACCAACATATTCATTTTATGGATCACGAAAAACCAACAAATGCTAATGCTCCATCCCTATCGTGATATGAATGAGTTCAAATTTATATTGAATGTCTAATAATCGATTAATCCAATTCTTTAGGTGACCAAGCAATATTAGCAACAATCAATTCTAGCTCCTCTATATACAAGCAATGAATTACCACCCGGCTTCGATATTATTTAAATTCAACTTCACATATCAACAGCAGACAATTATAATTCCCAACTAACCCCATCATGCATAATCATTCTTTTTAACGAATCCTGCAGTACGACGCCGTTTAAGCTCACGGTCAACTGAACAATAATTCATTTTATGGATCACGATTAACCAACATATTCATTTTATGGATCACGAAAAACCAACAAATGCTAATGCTCCATCCCTATCGTGATATGAATGAGTTCAAATTTATATTGAATGTCTAATAATCGATTAATCCAATTCTTTTAGGTGACCAAGCAATATTAGCAGACAATCAATTCTAGCTCCTCTATATACAAGCAATGAATTACCACCCGGCTTCGATATTATTTAAATTCAACTTCACATATCAACAGCAGACAATTATAATTCCCAACTAACCCCATCATGCATAATCATTCTTTTTAACGAATCCTGCAGTACGACGCCGTTTAAGCTCACGTCAACTGAACAATAATTCGTTTTATGGATCACGATTAACCAACATATTCATTTTATGGATCACGAAAAACCAACAAATGCTAATGCTCCATCCCTATCGTGATATGAATGATTCAAATTTATATTGAATGTCTAATAATCGATTAATCCAATTCTTTTAGGTGACCAAGCAATTTAGCAGACAATCAATTCTAGCTCCTCTATATACAAGCAATGAATTACCACCCGCTTCGATATTATTTAAATTCAACTTCACATATCAACAGAACAATTATAATTCCCAACTAACCCCATCAGCATAATCATTCTTTTTAGCTTTACTTAGCAACTAGTGCAACTATCATTACAATCACAAGCAAAAATTGAAATCGGAAGTAATACTCACTCGGCCATGGTACGTCGGTCTCTTAGTAATAGTAGTCGGGTGGTAGGGTATTGTCGTTCTCAGGATTACCTACCAAATAAGAATAACCTAATGAGAATCTCATCACTTAACTAATTCAAACTATAGATCTAAACTAAACAAAATCGTGATTCTCGCTATTTGCGGAAGTTCCAACTTAAAACGGCCATAACTTGGTCATTTTAACTCGGAATTTCGCAAATTTTATATCGATTTCTATCTACTTCGAAAGATCTATATATTTCTATTATTAGTTCCAAGTTTTGAAAACATTTAGGTCACAGAATAGAGGGATCAGATCTGTTCTATAACTTTTCCATTTCCAAAAAATTGTTTTGCACTTAATCAAAATGTTTCTAGTTGATGATTCAAGTATAGATAAAATATGAATGAATTCCTAATATGAATGACATGTAATGAGTTCAATATGCATAATATTGATGATTTTTGATAATGAAACTTTAAGAACTCCTAATTCTTACAAGACTCCAACAATAGTCACTTCTTAAAAATCCACTTTTTCCAATTTTGCATCTCCTTAGTGTTTTTGGATTTTATTCTTAGAATTTACTTGTTATCTAAATAAAAATGAGTCTTCATCATCTATACTATCCAAGGCCTTCATTTCCACATAAAAATTTACATTTTTCACCTTGGAAGTATATTTTTAAATAAGCTTTTAAAAAAAATTCGAATTTTGGAAAATTCATTTCTTGTATGTTTCCTTTGAGAAAACTTGTTTAATGCATCAAAATTTAAAGCTTTACTATATCTACTACCTAAGGACTTCATTTAACACATAAAACATGCAATTTGAGCTTGAGTACTAAGTGATTATATATGCATCATCTCAAATTACGAATTTTACAACTTGAACACTAACTCAAAATTTTTCATCTTAATTTCACTACTTGTTTTGCACATTACTCATGCCTAAACTAATTTCAACTTGTAAAAATCATTACTTATAGATACCTATTACATATACCTTTCATTTTTCATGTAAAATATGAGTTTCAAAGTGGTTTCAAGGGTTTTTAAAATAGGTCTTGAAGTTCATCCGAATTTTCCATTACACATTTCTAACAAAAACCTTTTCTTTTCAAGTTCCTTGTCTTATATTCATAAAGATCTACCATCTAACACATTTATAGATGCAAGACTAAGCTTTTGTGATCATTAATGCATGAAAACACAAAATACTCATATGAACATGAATGTCAAGAAAAACATGAGTGTCTAAACACTAGATCTACAACTTATAGCGCATGAAAATGAGTTAAAAGACATGAACATAAATTTTTCATGAAAGATCTCTACTTTTATATGCATGAACATAATATTACTTCATCAAAAACTCATTAAACACAAGATCTGCTTCTTGTGATGGCTTGATATTCTTGTATTAGTGTTTTCTCATCCCTAGCATTTGCTCATTGGGATTTAAGGTGGAAAACACATAAGAATAGTCTGGCCATTACAAGGTTATGTAGTAGAAAGGCTAGAAATCATCACCTAAAAGAAGATTTGAAGAAGAAAAGAAGATGAAATGAGCTTGTGTGTGTGTGTGTGGGAGGCTAGGGTTCACGGCAAGAATAGGGAAGAAAAAAGAGTGTTTTGCTTTTGTAAAAATTTTGAGTGAGTGAAAATGAGGAGAGAGAGAAAATGCGCTTATATATTAAGGGAATTAGGGTATAAATGTATTAAAAAGAGTAAAAATAAAACAAAAGAGGGAAATGGGGGAGGGGTGCGCCGGCCACACTAGAGGGAAGAGAGAGGGAGTGAATTGAATTTGATATATTTTGTAATTTAAGTAATAAAATGTAATAATTAAGTATGAAACAAAATTTTCTTGGAAAAGAAAATATAATGAGTAGTTGTAAGGATGTAAGAATAGGGTATGGGTAGTATGTAGTGTAGGTTGTACTTGTGAATAGTGGTAAATAGTAGACAAGACATCTACTTTACCGGTAGTAAAGAAAATACGAGAAAAAGGCTATAACTATAATTTTTATAGCCCGGAAAATTATAAAATTTATATTTTTGAAATCCTTATAAAATTTCGTTTTAATGAATATTCCGGAATATTTTTTTGAGTTTCTGGTCCCGGGGCTCGTTTTTCCATAATGGAGCTTGGGAAGGCCCGAAATAGAAATTTTTCCACAATTAAAACTTTCTAAGGTTTGAAATATACTTTAAAACAATGATTCACATTAATTTATTTTATAAAACTTCTTCTGTTATGAAACCGAAGGAAAGCCGATTTAGGGTTTCTAGGCTTCCTCACTAAGCTTTAACTAGACCGATTTAGGGTTTTGCTTTTCGATTCCCGGACTTTACTTGACTACTAAGAATACCGGGGTTTATAGTTTTGATTTTTTATGCATTGCTTTCAATTTCAACGTAAAGGTCCTTATACCAGCAGTTTGAAGTTTCAATGAAAATTATGTTATGTTTTATGAAATTGAGATTTCTTTTATTTAGTTTCTTAAATTATACTTTGCATTTATATTACTCGCTTGCCCAAGAATTTCCGATGTTGCCAAACTCGATTTAAAATGTTAATAATGTTATGGGAAGATTGCTTAACTAAGTTAAATAAAACGTAAAACTGCCATAGGAGAGGAAGGAGACAATAAGAACAAAAAGCGTCTAATGAACCGAACGTGGAAAGAGAAGCAGCATCGCCGCCAAATCCACCAATGGCCGATGCTCAAGCCGCTTTGCAAGCGAATTTAGGGCAACTGGCATAAGTGCTCGAGGCCATTTGACAAACTATGCCAGCTCTTACTCCTGTTCTTGCTCCTGCTCCAACACCAACTCCACCACCCTCAGCACAACAAGCGTTTATAGCTATGCCAATGCACGAAAACGTGCACTCCCACACCGTACCTGTACCTCCACCACCACCTACTAAGGTCATACAAAGGCTCCTTACCCAAGTTCATGAGGAATAGTATGTAAACCCCGGTATTCTCAGTAGTTAAGTAAACCCCGGAGTTGAAAAGCGAAACCCTAATCCAGTCTAGTTTAAGTCTAATGAGAGAAGCTTAGAAACCCTAAATCCGGCTTTCTTCGGTTTCATAATAAAAGAAGTTTTATAAAGTAAATAAATATGAATTATTGTTTTAAAGTATATTTTAAACCTTAGAAAGTTTTAAATTCGAGAATTTTTTAATTCCGGGCCTTCCCGAGCTCAATTATGGAAAAACGTGCCCCGGACCACAACTCAGAAAAATGTTCGGAATATTCATTAGAACCAAAATTTTATAAGGATTTCAAAAATATCAATTTTATAATTTTCCGGGCTATAAAAATTACAGTATAGCCTTTTTCCCTGTTTTCGTTACAACCGGTAAAGTAGATGTCTTATCTACTATTTACAAGTACAACCTACACTATACACTACTCATACCCTATTCGTACATCCTTACAACTACATTACAATTTTCTTTTCCAAGAAATCCCCCCCCCCCCCCCCCCCCCCCCCCCCCCCCCCCCCCCCCCCCCCCCCCCCCCCCCCCCCCCCCCCCCCCCCCCCCCCCCCCCCCCCCCCCCCCCCCCCCCCCCCCCCCCAATTTCCCATCCTTTTGTTTTATTTTTACTATTTTTAATCAATTAAAACCCTAATCTTCATTATATAAGCTCCTTTTCTCTCTCTCTCTCTCTCTCATTTTCACTCTTCCAAAATTTTTACGAAGGTTGAAACCCTCTCTCCCTCCTCTTGCTATTGCCATGACACACACACACACTTGCACACTTCCACAAGTTTTTTCATCTTCTTTTCTTCTTCAAATCATCCTTTAGATGATGATTCTAAGCTTTGTTATTCCTAAACCTTATAATGGCAAGACCATTCTTGAGTGTTTTCACTTTTAATCCCAATGAGCATATGCTAGGGACATTGAAAACACTAATATAAGAATATCAAGCCATCACAAGAAGTGGATCTAGTGTTTAGAAAATTTTTGTTGGAATATCACCTTGTTCATGCATGTAAAGTAGAGATCTAGCATAGAAAGTTATGTTCATGCCATGAAACTCATGATTCATGCACTATATATGGTAGATCTATGTTTAGACATTCATGCCTTCATCTACATTGATGTTCATATGGTTATTTTGAGCTTTCATGCATTAATGATCATAAAAGCTTAGACTTGCATGTGTATAGATGTGTTAGATGATAGATCATTATGTATATGAAGCAAGAAACTTGAAAAAGAAAAATTTTTGCTAGAAATGTCTTATGAAAATTCGGATGATTTTGGAACCCTATCTTAAAAACCACTAGAACCACCTTAAACTCATATTTTACATGAAAAATGAAGGTATGTGTGATAGGTATATTTAAGGAAGGATTTTTATAAGTTAAAGTGAGTTTAGACATGAGTAATGCGCGAAACAAGTAGTGGAATTAGAATGGAAAATTTGAGATAGTGATTAGTTTGTTAAATTCGTAATTTGGAATAATGCCACATAAACACATAGTATTCAGCTTAAATTGAATGTTTTATGAGTTAATGAAGTCCTTAGACAATAGATATAATAAAGCTTCAAATTTTGGTGCATTAAACAAGTTTTCTCATAGAAAAAAATGCAAGAAAAGAAAATTTCAAAATTCGGATTTTTGTAAAAAGCTTGTTTAAAAACATATTTGCCAAGTGAAAAATGTGGATTTTTATGCATAAGTGAAGGTCATGGATATATAGATGTTAAGGACTATTTTTATTTAGATAACAAGTAAATTCCAAGAATAGAATCCTAAAAATCCTAGGGAATGCAAAGTTGGAAAGAATAGATTTTTAGAAGTGACCATCATGGAGTTTTATGATAATTAGGAGTTCATAAGAGTTCATCATAAAAAATCATCAAGACCATGCATATATTGAACTCATTACATGACATTCATATAGGAATTCATTCATATACCATCTATACATGAGTCATCAACTAGAAATATTCTTATCAATTGCGAAACAATTTTTCGAAAAAAGGAAAGTTACAGAACAGATCTGATCCCACTGTTCTGTGACCTTAATGTTTTCAAAACTTAAAATAATATTAGAAATAGATAGATCTTTCGAAGTAGATAGAAATCGATATAAAATTTGCAAAATTCCGAGTTAAAATGACCAAGTTATGGCCGTTTTAAGTTGGAACTTCCGCAAATAGCGAGAATTCCGATTTTGTCTAGCTTAGATACATAGCTTAAATTAGTTAAGTGATGAGATTCTTATTAGGTTATTCTTATTTGGTAGGTGATCCCGACACGATGATACCCTACCACCACTACTACTATTAAGAGACCGGCGTACCATGGCCGAGTGAGTATTATTTCCACTCTCAATTATTGCTTGTGTTTGTATTGATAGTGGCATTAGTTGTTTAGGCAAAGATAAAAATGATTATGTATGATAGGGTATATGGAATTATATACTTGTCTGCTGTTGATATGTGTGAAGTTGAACCTAACGAATATCGAAACCGGGTGTTAAGTTGCTGCTTGTTTAGCGAGAAGTTATAATTGATTGTCTGCGAATAATTGTGGGTCACCTAAAAGAATTGGATTAAATTATTATTGAACCTCAATTATAATTTAACTCATTCATATCACGACGGGGATGGAGCATTAGCATTTGTTGGTTTTCGTGACCCATAAAACGAATATGTTGGTTAATCGTGATCCATAAAACGAAATTGTTGGTTAATCATGATCCATAAAACGAATTATTGTTCAGTTGACCGTGAGCTTAAACGGCGTCGTCGCAGGATTCGTTAATCTGCTAACCCGGGATGGAGGGTGCAAGTCTATCCACATGATTTCGGCTGGTCATATGTTTGTTGAACTCATTTGCTTGATGCATATCATTTGCTTGAGTAACCACTTGCTTGAATGATTTGTCTGAATTGTGATCTGGAAGTTTTCACTCACTAAGCTAGTTAGCTTACGCCCTATAGTTTTTACTTTTTGCAGCATGAATTCATTTGGCTTAGGCCAAGGCAGGCTACAGCTCAAGTACCGGAGCTAGGAGTTTCCTCTAAAGTTTATTTGATTTTGTTTAGACTTCTGTTGGAAACTAAGGGACTCTGGATGACTGTAATGGACTTAATATTATTTTGCGAGGGAGTGCCTTAACTTTGTAATTTATATATGTGTTTTGGTTTATTATCTATGCTAATGAATGCCACACTAAACTTCTTAACTCCATCGATTGAGTATTCTATTGTCGTAAAAGGACGCTTTACATCTATACAAGACTCCCGAAGGGCTCGGATAGAATTTCCGAGTTTATATAGTATGTGGGACTATTACGTTTAGGATACCCCTATGGGACGTGACAGATACTTTCGGGGAGCTTGTCCGCCATAGGATACCCTAAACATAACAATCTGCCACATGCCATATAAGACCCATGAATTACTACCTTAGTCTTAGTCTTATATATATGTAAGCGTTCCTTTACGACAATAGATACTTGAACCGATGAGATACAAAGTTTAAATCAACATTCAATAGCATTAGAATATAAATCAAAACACATATATATAGTTACAAAGACTAAGGGGCATTTCCCCACAAAAGAATATTGTTGAGAGGTCTATTAGAGTCATCCAAGTCTTTTGGTTTCCTACGAAGTCTAATCAGAAATGAATATAACTTCTAAAGAAAACACCTAGCTCCTGTACCTGAACCGTAGGGTGCCTCTATCTAAGCTAGATAAATGAATGCGCAACAAATAAAACTGTAGGGACGCAAGCCACACTAGCTTAGTGTGAGAACTTCAAGATTACATTCATAACACATCATACAAGCAAGTGATTAATCAGGCAAGTGATATGCATCAAATATATGGAAAGCAACAGATATATGACTAGCCAAAAATCATATGTGAATGAATTTCGCCCTCCATTCGGGTTAGCAGATTAACGAATACTGCGGTACTACTAAAATATGCCTTTTTGGATCAGGTCAACCAACTTATAATTTCGTTTGTGGATCACGATTAACTAACTCATTATTTTGTTTATGGATCACGATTAACCAACTTTTACTCCGTTTTTGGATCATGGGCAACCGACCAATGATAATGCTCCATCCCCATTTGTGATATGAATGAGTCCATATTACTTATCAATTCTAATAGTCAGTTATGCCAATACCTTAGGTGATCAATCAGTAATTGCAGACAATCAATCCTAATTCATCTATACAATCATTAGTTAATCACCCAGACTCGATATTCTATTTTCAATTTCTCATATCATCAGCAAACATACATAATTCACATTTATCCCCACCATACATATCCATTTATTTTTGCCTAAAATCTAATGCAACTATCATTTCAATCACATATATAAATGGAATTGGGAAGAAATACTCACTTAGCCATTGGAACACCGGTCCTCTAATAGTAATAGTCCGGTGGAAGGGAATTGTCAATCTTGGGTCACCTAAAAAGGAAGAAATACCCTAATGTATTTCATCATTTAACTAATCCAAACTATTAAACAAAACTATCATTTCCGTAATTCTCGTCATTTGCGGAAGTCCTGACTTAAAACGGCCATAACTTGGTCATTTTAACTCGGAATTTCGCAAATTATATATCGATTTCTATCCACTTCGAAAGATCTATCTAATTATAATATTATTTACAAGTTTTGTAAATGTTTAGGTCTCGAAACATTCTGATAAGTTCTGATCAGTAGCGAAATCCAATTCCAAAAGATAGTTTTGTGAATGTTTGTAATGTTTCTACTATATAGATCAACTATACATGCAATATTGATGATTTCCTATCATGAATGGCATATTATGAGCCTGATGTATGCATGCTCTTGACGATATTTACTAAAAGAAAATTTTAGAAACTCTTTATTTTGTAAGACTACATGAATACTTACTTTTAAGAAGACTAGTTTCATGACTTTGATCATTCTTATTTGTTTTGGAATTATTTCTTAGAAAAATCTAGTTATCCTTACTAAAATTGAGTCTTTATTATATCTATTCCTTAAGGCCTTTATTTCTTCATAAATTCCCTATTTTATACTTTGTAAACATGTTTTCAAATAGGGGCATTTCCGAATTCGAATTTTGTAAAATTAGTTTTTGAGTGATTTCTTTGAGAAAAACTTGTTTAATACTTTAAAATTTCAAGCTCCATTATTCCTATTCTAAGGACTTCATTTTTTGAATAAAACTTCTATTTTGAGTTTGGAAAACTAGTGTTTTCATGCCATTACTCTTTAATTACGAATTTCTTAAAATGACAAACAACTCAAAAATTTTCTACTTTATTTTTACTCCTTGTTTTGCATATTTTTCTTAGCAAACCCCATCTCAACTTATAAAAATCATCACTTGATGATATCTATTACTTATACTCTTCGTTTTTCATATAAAACAAAGTTTTGGAGTTGATAAAAAGGTTTTTAAGGTATGGTCTTATAACCATCCGAATTTACATTTGATCATTTCAAATAAATAAATTTCCTTTATGAGTTTCTTGCCTCATCTACTTAAAGATTTACAAACTACAATATTTATGTCCACAAGACAAAGGTCTTTATGATCATTAATGCACAAAAACACAAAATATCCATGAGATCATGAATGTCAAGTATAATATGAGCATTTCAATGCTAGATCTATCACTTAGATGCATGAAATGGAGTTTGAAAACATAAAAATAGATTTTTGTGCAAGATCTTTACTTTACTTTACTACTAAATGCATGAACATGAAGATCATCATATAAAAACATATTCAAATACAAGATCTACTCTTGTGATGGCTTGATATTCATAGTAGTATTTTCTTGTCTTAGCAAGAGCTCATGGGGACTTAAAGATGAAAATGTTCATGAATGGTCTTACCATTACAAGGTTTAATGGTAGAAAGGTAAAGATTTATAACCAAAAGCTTGGAACAAGAGGAGAATGAAGAAGAAAAATAAATTTGTGTGAGTGTGCGTGTGTTATGGGTGTCATACCCCAACGAGTACCTTAAACGAGACAGCTCGCCATACGTAATATTAAAACTTAAGAATGACTACCTCAGTCACTCGAAAGCTTTCATATCGGTACAAGGCGTACATTCACATCAAAGGGAGACCAGTAAAGTAATGCATTTTAAGATATTGGTAGCGGAACATAAAATAACACTTAATATATTTATTGAAATAAAAAGTCTTACAACTTCTAAGGGACATTCTCCAGACAATTTCCATAACAACATGGTCTTACTAAGATAAATAACTTAAGCTAGAAGTTTTTATGAGAAATCTACTCTAAGACTTCAAAACAGAGTTCCTCCAAAAACTTCCCAAAATAAAGATTCTACCCAGATGATCAAGATGGTCTTGGGTGAAAAATGAATCCTGCAATATCAAAAGTCTATAGGGTATAAGCATAACTAGCTTAGTGAGATATTCCTTACGCAAAAGTACTCATAACAGGTATTCATCCAAGTTTATTAAACAAGCATATGAAATGCAACAACCATATGATTAAATAGTACATACGACTATCCGGTTTCGTATATGTGATGGATTTACCCCTCCATGGAATGATTTGAACTAGGCCCCAAATGACCTCCTTAAAAGTTTAGTGCATCTTGGGGTTTCAATGAGTCGTACTACTAGTCCCTGGGCTTTCCTTACCTAGAGCGATCGATCTGGCTCGGCTACAACTTGAGGCCGTAGTCCCCAAAGTCCTAAATCCTCAAGATGTAGCTAGGCAACTTACCTTTCCGGTCCCACGCTGAGGAGTAGTAGCAAAATTTAGAAATGATATTCTAAGTGATATGCATGAGCAATTTATTATATGGGGATTCTAATATGACATTAAATCATTTAAAGCGATTAAGCAATAATTGCACACATAGCAATACATACATAGAAACAATTATATCAATCACAGATCGGATTCCGATATACTTATCATTCATTGATCGCACATAACAATTCACATACATAATTCCCATGATATCCCACGTGCATATCAATTTTATCTTTTCCTAACATCTAGTGCTCTATTCTACAAGCACATGAGCGAATACATAAACATAAAGGAAACTCACTCGTCCATAGTGATCTTTTATGAGTCGAAGTAATTCTCGGGAAGAGAAGATCTTTGCCCTCAACACTAAACAAAAGAAATACCGATGTGAGTATTTCATCCAAGATCTACTCAATTTCTCTAATTCTATTTGATTGAATTCGTCAAAAATCGTATGAATGAAATCCCAATTAAAATGGCCATAACTGTTCATTTTTACTTGGAATTTCGCATATTATATACCGATTTCTACTTATGAAAAGGTCTATCTATTTCTAAGGTTATTTTTATCAAAAGAAGTCATTTGGGTCTTGGAACAGTAACATATAGAATTGATACGAAAATTCAAGATTTCAAAACTAGAGTTTTCAAACTTTTCTTCATTCAAGGGCTCTTGTACAACAATATAGATACTTTGTATGGTTGAAAAATCCTTTGAATATATATATATATATATATTGACTCAAACTATATGCATGAATTTAGTGGTATTGTCTCAACAATGATTTTGTAAAACAATGTGTCTTAAAAGTAAGAAAAGCTAAGATTTGAAAATCTCCTTTTTAGTTTTGTTGGGAAAATTTTATAAGTAAGCATTTCCTTATTTTAACTTCATTTCTTAATGTTAGAAATAATTAATTTTTCAAAAAGTAATTTTAATCTTTTAAGATTCCCATAACTTTATTTCTAGTGGTTGAAAAATGTAGTTTTTTAAAATATTTTTTGGTTATGTGTTCTAAAGTTTTTCTAAAGTTAGATACACTTTAAATAATATCAATGATCTTATAAGTTATATATTATTTTTATTTCCTAAGTAAAGCTCATCTTTAGAAAGGTTATTCTTTGATACTTTTGTAAAACTTATCTAAACCTTAGTATGTTGATGAAAGCTTTTCATATGAGTTTAAGAAAACTTCTATTTAAACAAGGAATTAAGTTTAAAGAAACTTTCTTATTTCATTGGTTTGAAAAGAGAGTTTGTGATAACTTTATTTTATGTATTCATTGATAAAATCTCATATAGTATTATTACTAAAACTTAAGCTAAAGTTATCTAACTTTAGAAAATATTTGCTAAGATAAAACTTTAAGTCCTTATGGAAAAATAATTTCTATGTGACAAAATTTATTTTTAAAAAGAGTTCCTATATTTATTACTTAAGAAAACTCCTTTTCATTATGGTTGAGACAATATCAACATGCTCATGCATGAATGAGAATACGTAACTATGAGAAATATAATAAAAACAACATAATAAGATAAATGTAATAAGAGCATAAAAGTAAAGTAAAGTATTGGAAACTTTAGCTTCATCAAGGTATCCCAGGACTAAGAATAGACTAGTCCCACAAAGAAAGGAAACGAAAAGAAATAAAATTATTTTGACTTGATATAGACAAGTCTAAGACTAGAAAGACTAGTCTTAATAATTTACAGAAAAATAAGTAAATAAATAAATTGCAAAGCATAGAAATAAATAAATAACAAGTGAGCTTATATGCTCTAAAGAAATATATATATACATAATATACATAATACTATATAGAAGTTAGATTACAACAAATAATAATAACAATAATAACAATAACATAATAACAACATAATAGAAGGCATGAACAAAAACAAAACATGAACCTATTGTTGCTTCTTTAAGAAACATACACTAAGCGCATGTTAAGTTAAATGAACACGATGAGTGAATAAGAGAAATTTTTACCTAAGATTTATGTGTTTGTTGAAGAGGAATTGTAAACCCCCAAATTTTTGGAATCAGTTTAGCTTAAAACCCTAAACCAGAAGTCAACCGGAACTCTAAAGGTCAACAAAACCCTAGTTAGACATAATAGCTTAAGTCCGGCAATCCCGATTAAGCAACTCAGTAAGAGTAAGTAGGAGTTTAGAATATAGAATAGTGCGTAATTACCCAAGGAAGCGTAAAAAGATCCGATTAGTAAAACCGCAACTCGTTTTGAATCCGATCGGACACAGTTCTTGAAAAATGTATCCTAGAGCCCGGAATAGTAAAAATATTCCGAATATACCATTAGACTCGTAAAAATATAAGGTTTTCAAAAATATCAGTTTTATAATTTTTCGTAAGTAAAAATAACAGATATAATTATCGCGTATTTTCTTACTACCGGTACTTTATTAGTCATATCACTCTATTATACTATTCATTACTATTCTACTATTTTTTTATCTCTACTTTTTCTTACACCTACTCTTACACACACCATAATCTATAACCTTTACTTTTGACCTTTCCAATAACTTTATTTCACATCTACCTTACATATTATTTATTTAATCCACAAAATACAAAACAAAACACACTCTCTCTCCTCTAGTCACTATGGTAGTGCATGCCCCTCCCCTCTCTCCTCAATTTGTTTCAATTTTCTTTTATTTAAATCACTCAAAAATCACTCCACATTTTCCTATAAATACCCCCTCCTCTTTCACTTCTTTCACACAATTACTACCCACAAATTTCTTACAAAAACTCTCCTAAAATCTCCTCTCAAAACTCTCTCCAAATATCTTCCCAAAACTCTCTCAAATTAATCCAAAACAACTCCTACCTACAACAAAACCATAACCACATAACACTACCAAAGTCTCATTTAGGTAACCATCTCTATTATTTTCTTCTTCTCATGTCATGTAACTTTACATGACATAGTGTGAGTTTCCAAAGACTAAATGTTATGAAGCTACATTATGTTCATGTATTGTTCTTGTTCATGAAAATCTATTTATGTTTATGTTGATATTTTTGCTCATATTATTGTTGATTATATCTAAGTATTACTATTATATATATATACATATCCTTTAGAGCATATAAGCTCACTTGCAATTTATTTATTTTATGCAATGCAATTTATTTATTTATTCCATTGCAATTTATTTATTCCTTGTTATTTTAAGACTAGTTTCTAGTCTTAGACTTGTCCTCATTAAGTCAAAATAAATTTTTCTTTCTTTGTTTAATTTTATTTTGGGACTAGTCTACTTCTTAGTCCGGGAGCCTTAAGAAGCTAAGATTCCCAATACTTGACTTTATTATTTATGTTATTTTTGTTTCCTATTATTTCTCATAAATCATGTTCATTTAAATTGTTGTCCAAAATTTCAAGTTCCAAAAATAATTAACAAAAGGAGATTTTATCACTTAAAGATAAGTTTATATGAAGTATAAAATCTATGATTTGACAAAGATAAATTCATTTCTTTTCAAGTTACAAAAAGAACCCACTACAAATTTTAAAAACTACCTTTGCTAGCTTCTTAATCCTTTAATATTCTACTTTGTTTTTCGAAAGAAAATAATTATTGGTACAAAAATGATTTTTATGAAAAACATAACATGAGGAAAGGATCAGAAATTTTTAAATAAAGATTTTTGCAAACAAATAGATAAAGAAAATTGTATAGGAAAAATAAATAGGAAAAATAGTATTAATATGGAAAACTTAGAAAGAAGACAATTTATTTTCAAAAAATTACTTGGGAAAAATAATAAAGCAAGCATAAAACATCTTTGGAAAAACAAAATATTCATTTCAACAGATTTACAAAATGAATTCTTGAAAACTATATTTTTCTAAAATTCCAAAACCGACATTATTTTACTCAAGAAACATGATTGGACAACAAAACACTTGAGCATCAATGAAAATGAGCTATGTAGCTATAAAAAGAGGATTTTTCAACTATATAGATAACTAAGTATTTATCAAATAAATTTTTGGATGATTGGACCAAAGTTGTTTTTGAGTTAGAAAATTCGTGGTGAATTTCATCGCCACTGTTTTGGGGCCTAAATGGTTTAGTTTGGTAAGAATAGTTTGAGAAATGAATAGATCTTTTCGAGTAGGTAGAAATCGGTATATTATATGCACGATTCCGAGTTAAAATGACCAAGTTATGACCATTTTAAATTAGAACTCTTCCTTATACGAACTTTAACATTCTCATGATATTGTTTTGTCAAAATTCAAGAAAATCATCAAGAAATACTCATTGTGGGTATTTCCTTTGGCTAGGTGACTCCGAGGAAGGATACCTATATCCCGAAGATTATTTCGATTGAGTGGAGTGTGTGAACGACTCATCCGTATAGAAGAATAGTCGATATGGCATCGTGAGTTTATTTCCTTAAAATGCTATACTTGTTGTGCTTATAAATTAGTTGTATTGGAATTAGGAAAAGACAAATGAATATTTATGTAAAATAATTCTTTGAAAGAATCCTAAAAATATCATGGATGGAATTGATTTAAATGTTTGTTTTAGTATAACACTTGATTTGTATGAAATTCTTTGATCGCCTTAAATTCGATAATAATAATGTTATGATATAATAAATAAATGGATTCATGTATACCACGAAGTGAGTCACATTGCATTGGGTTATTATCCTTGGGTGAGAAGGATAGTAAGCTCATGTCGAAAGCAACACTTGGCAGAGTGTTCGAAAGCGATTGTTTAGCGGCGTTAAGGAAATGCTTGGTGGAAGATCCGAAAGCAAGGCTCAATTCAAGTAGACTTCATATGCTTGGTGATATTGGTCGTAAGCATAAATCTTTTTACTAAAACTACTTGTTTGAGGTTATGTATCATCAAACCCCGAGTGGAGGGCGCAAATCCATTCAACATATAGTTCCCGGAAAACTATATGCCTTATTTGCTCACGTGTATGTTGCATTCCATTTGTTTGATTAAACAACTTGTTTGAAATTTTGTTACAAGAAGTTATTTATGGAAAAAGTTCTCACTAAGCCTGTCAGCTTATACCCCCATAGATATCTTTTGCAGTTCCCTTATTTGTGGTTGAGGCCATGAGGACCTGGCAGTAAGGTAAATTCTTTTTAAAGGAAATTTTAGATGAAGTTTAGTATTAGAAATGATATACAAATATTCTTGTAATAGATTAGTGAATAAGGGAAATGTCTCTAAGTTTGTAAAGATCATTGTTATAAGTAAATGAATATTATGAATCCTTTTTTTTCTTAATATGTTATTATATCTTCTTAAGCTTCATAATTCCATGTATGGTCCTCTAAATTTGTGAGAGCATGCCTTACACTTAATATCAACGCTTTTGGGAGTGGCTAAGATTGTCATACTTAAGCTTTAATATTGAGTGTGACAGATTGTTACGTTTAGGGTACCCTTTGGGTCGTGACAGGAATGGAATGGTTTGTAGTAATATGTGGGAATTGGCTTTATGGAGGGAAGAGAGATCTTGAGAGAGATTTTGAGAGAGGAATTTTATGAAGTGATTTTGGTAGAATTTTAGTAGGAATGAATTGTGTGAAAGAATGAAGGAGGAATGGGGTATTTATAGAGTTTTGGAATGGAAATTAGATGTAATAAAATAAAATCAAAAGAAAAATAATTTGATTGAAGAAAGAGAGGGGAGGCGTTGGTTTTGCATGTAGAGGAGGGAGAAATTGATTTATTTTGATGTTTTGTAATAAAAAAAAGTAATATGTAAAGTGTGATGTGATTAAAGTTGTATAGGAAAGATAAATTATAAGGTATAGGTATGGTAGTGTGTAAGAATAGAGTGTAAGAGAAAGTAGAGATAGATGAATAGTAGAAAAGTACTATGAATAGTAGATTAGACAATTAAAATACCGGTAGTAAAGAAAATACGCGTAAATAAGCTATATATGATATTTTTAGTTACCGAAAAATTCTAAAACTGATATTTTTGAAATCCTTATATTTTTAAGAGTCTATTGGTGTTGTCGGAATATTTTCACTACTCGGTGCACCAGGGCACGGTTTTTGAAAACTGATCCCGTTTGGATTCGAAAGACACTAGAAAATTATGAATCTGATATTTTTAAGCTTTCTTATGTTATTACGAACCATATTCCATAATTATCTTAATTTCGTTGTCTAGGGTTTAAGAACACGGGATTGCTTGATCTAGATTCACTAGACTAGACATACAACTAGGTTAACTTTAAGGTTTCGGTTTGACTTCCGATTCGTAGGGTTTGCTTATATTATCGAAAAATCTAGGAGCTTACAATGGCGATCACGGCAAAGGAGAGAAATGGGAGAGGGTTTGTGAATTTTTTTGGAAAAAATGAAATGAAGAAAGAGAGAGAAGGCATAAAAAATTATTTATAATAAGTTGAATTAGGGTTAATGGTCTAAAAAATTGAAGAAAAATTATACAAATGAAGGTGAAAAGGAAGGAGGGGTGCGGCAGTTGCAAGGGGGAAGAGAGAGAGAGAGAGAGAGAGAGGTTTAATTTGTTTTGTTTTATTTAATTTGTATAATAATAAGTCTTGAAATGTAATAATTTCTTAAGAGATAAATTATCTTGGAAAAGAAAATATAATTGAGTGTTTTGTAAGGATGTAAGAGTAGGGTGTGCCTTATGAATGTAGTAGGTTGTATTTGTGAATAGTGATCAAGATAATTATTTTACCGGTAGTAAAGAAAATACTAGAAAAAGGGCTATATCTGTATTTTTCATAAACCGAAAAATTATAAAATTTATATTTTTGAAATCCTTATTAAATTTTGGTTCTAAAGAGTATTTCAAAATATTTTTCGAATTTCGAGTCCCAGGGCCCGCTTTTCTGTAATGGATCTCGGGAATGTCCAAAATAGAAAATTTTTTGAAATAAGATCTTTTTATGGTTTGAAATATACTTTAGAGCAATATTCAAGATTAAATTATTTCACAAAAGTTCCTTAGTTTAAAATCGAAGGAAAGACGGATCTAGGGCTCTTAGGTTTCTCTCCCAAGCTTAAGCTAGTCCGGTTTAGGGTTTTAGTTTTCGGCTCCCGAAGTCTACTTGGTTACTAGGAAAATCGAGGTTTATAGAGCCTTTCGAAAACCAGATGAGGCCAAGGATTGGTTGGCCTAAGTAGAGCGGTCATTTGATGCTTTTGAAGTACCCCACCACTTAAGAGTTAATTATGGAACTTACCTGCTAAGACTGAATGTAAGGGTATGGTGGGAATCCAAGAGGAGGGAGCTTATGCCACCTGTTACATAGGAGATGTTCTGCTACGATTTCCTTGAGAATTACTTCCCCAGAAGCCTCCAGGTACAGTACAGTGCGGATTTTCTACATATATCACAAAGGGGCCGTACGGTGGAGTAATGTTAAATCAAGTTCACTAGGCTACTCTAGTATGCCCCGGACTAGTATAAATACAGTAAGGAGTTAAAGAGGCAAGTCTTTTTGAATGTTTTGGATGAAGATATGAGAATGAGACTTGAGGAGTTCGACATTAGGACTTTTAGAGAATTGGTTGAGAGAGCCTGAATTGTTGAAAGGGCCAAGAAGAGAAAGACAAAGACTACAGAAAGAACACCCTCAGTGTTTGGAAGAAAGTTTTATGGGGGTTCAAGTTCAAGGTATCTCCAGAAAATGTTCAAGCCACTCTATGGCATCAAAGGAAATATGAGAGAGGGGAAATGGGGGAAAGAACACTCCTAAAACCGTAAGTTGCTGGAAGTGCAAGGGAGAGCACTACCCTAAGAGGTGTCCATAGCTAAGAGACAAGTGCTATTTCTATGGTGATGTAAGTCACAAGATCTCGGAGTGCTCGAAGAAAGCTACCACTACTTGCTATGTCTGAAAGCAAGTTGGACACCTTGCCAATGAGTGCTCACAAAGGACGGGTGCCCAGCTAGGACAATTGGAGGATCATCCTCGATAAGGCCCGGAAATGGGAATAGTGGAAACCTTGGCAGCCGTTTTGGATCGGCTATGCATGGCATAAGGATATACAATCTGGAGGAACAATGGGTTTATGAGGAAGTCGAGGACGACGATTGTGATTTTGCTGCCTTCGAAGAGGACGATGGCCAAGATTTTGGACTCGTGATAGGTTAATCTTCCAACCCTTGTTTCTATTTTTCAGTTGATTATAAATTGTTTAGTATCCAAGGGCTAGAAAAGGAAAAACAAGTGTAGTAATGTAAGATGAATTTAGGAGAATATGCTAGAATGGTTTGGGATAGTAATTAGCCATGTTGAATACATGACACATATTAGTAGATAAGGACTGCTTACACCTTGTTTGACACTAGAGCCACACACTCGTTTATCACTACCGGTTTGGTGAGACAAGTTAGATTACCAATAGCCACCGTTACCTCTGGCTTTCGTGTCAAGACTCCAATCGGAAGTGTGGTGATGGCCAATGAAGTGTTGAAAGACTGCCCAATAGTGATTTAAGGACATCACACAAGATGTGATTTGATTGTTTTGGAAATGAGTAAATATGAAGTGATTTTGGATATGAGTTGGTTGACCCTTTCTAAAGCTGTTGTGAATTGTAGAAGAAAGAAAGTGGAGTTTAAGGGGCTGGATGGGAAGGATGTTGAATTTAAGGGAGAAACAACAATTTCAAGAGGAACTAAGTTAAGTTCATTCAAACTACTTGCAGATGGGGAAGTTGAGACCAAAAGGAAGTTCCTTTAGTAATGGAGAAGGAGGAAGAGTTGCCCCGAGTGGAAGATATACCAGTTGTTAATGAGTTCCCAGATGTTTTCCCTGATGAACTACCAGGAATACACCTGAAGCGAGAGATCGACTTTGAGATCGATTTGGCACCAAACACAAAACCGATATCTAAGGTACCTTACCGCATGGCTCCGGTTGAGCTAAAGGAGTTAAAGCAACAATTACAAGAGCTTTTGGATCAAGGATTTATAACACCAAGTGTGTCACCATTGGGTGCACCAGTTCTGTTTGTTAAGAAGAAAGATAGATCGATGAGGTTATGTGTGGACTATCGAGAGTTAAACAAAGTCACAATCAAGAATAGGTAGCTGCTCCCTAGATTGTCGATCTTTTTGACCAACTACAAGGAGTAGATGTGTTTTCAAGGATTGATTTCGATTGGGATACCATCAGCTGAGAGTCAAGCTGGAAGATGTACCTAAGACGGCTTTTCGAACTTGATATGGATACTATGAGTTCTTGGTGATGTCTTTTGGGTTAACAAATGCTCTTGCTGCATTTATGGACTTGATGAACCGAGTATATAAGCCATTATTGGATAAGTGTGTTATAGTTTTTATTGGTGATATCCTTATCTACTCAAAAACGCGCAAGCAACATGAGGAACACTTGTGCATGGCATTGTAAACCTTAAGAGAACACAAGTTATATGCTAAGTTTTTCAAGTGTGACTTTTGGTTGGATAAGATTTCATTTTTGGGACATGTAGTATCAGAAGAGGGTATATCTGTGGACCCTGAGAAGATAAATGTTGTAATGGACTGGAAGCCACCAAAGACGGTAACAGTAGTAAGAAGCTTTTTGGGTCTAGCTGGTTATTATAGGAAGTTTGTTAAGGATTTTTCCAAGATAGCTAAGCCCATGATCCAACTAACCCAAAAGAATGAAAAGTTTATATGGATGGAAAAGAGAGACCAAAGTTTTCACGAACTTAAGCAAAGGCTTATTTTCGCTCCAATCTTGGTTCTATCGAATTCCGAGAAGCCCTACACAATTCATAGTGATGCATCAAGAAATGGTCTCAGATGTGTACTCATGCAAGATGGAAAGGTGATTGTCTACGCTTCACGACAGCTAAGGCCACACAAATAAAATTACCCTACACATGATTTGGAATTAGCGTAGTAGTGTTCGTCTTAAAGATATGGTGGCACTACCTCTATGGCAAAGGTGTGAGATCTATATCGATCACAAGATCCTTAAGTATTTGTTCACACAAAAAGAGTTGAACATGAGACAAAGGAGATGACTTGAGTTAATCAAGGATTATGATTTGGGGATTAATTATTGCTAGGGAAAAGTAAATGCGGTTGTTGATGCCTTAAGTCGTAAGAATCATGGAGAAGTTACAGCCTTGCTCACCGATCAAAAGGAATTAGTAAAGGAGTTTGAAAGGTTAAGCATTGAGTTCGTGGGAGGAGATATCGAGGGGTGGAATAGCAACTTTAGTGACGGAACCCACTTTAGTGGAAAGAATCAAGGAGGCTTAGCGTTACGATGAGATAATAGAAAGAATAAAGAAGGGAATTCAAGAAGGAAAATACATTGTGTAAGCCCCGGAAAATTTCAGTAAATAATTCCAAAATAAACATCGAAAATAAACTCTAAAAATAACTCCAAATTAAAACCGAACTTCGACTAGTCCTAAATCACGAACGAATCTAGCAATTTCTTATTCTTGAGAAAATGAGAATCCTTAAAAATAAAATAAGAACTCAACAGTCTGTAAATCCAAAATCACTACGTATGATAAATTCTATACGTAACTCTGACTTGTAAAATCGGGTAATATAGAACTAAAAAACAAAGTATTAAAAAGTAAATAACGATTAACCTTCGGAAATAAAACCCAATTCAATAATTTCGAAAACGTTAAGAGATATTAAATACTTAGAAAATAAAATTTAAAATAAAATTTCTCAAACTAAATATGTTATATAAACATAAACCCTCAGTTTCCAAATTGACAAAGATCTAAATCGGAAAATCACCCAGAAACCCTAATTGGAATATAGTAGTTTTAGTCTGGTAATCGCGCGTTCTTAGTCCTAGAGGCCGAGGTATAGTTTAAGTGTGTAGAGTAGCTCGTAGTAATATAAGGTCGCTTAAAAATATCATATTGGTAAATTTTTGACCTATTTCGAACCCGTTCGGATACAGGCTTTGAAAAGCGTGTCTCGGGGCTCGAGATATAAAAAATATACCATTAATATCGTTAGAATCATATTTTCATAAGGATTTTAAAAATATCAGTTTTATAATTTTTCGATAACTAGAAATATCTGATTTTGCGATTATATTCGTATTTCTTTACTATAGGTAATTAACTAGTCTTTTGCACTATTCATTACTATTCATTACATAATTTATTATTCTTGTAAACCCTTATATTTTTAGATAAATATTTTATATATCTTTGAAAATTCTGTTTTTCTAAAAATTAGTTCGTTTTGGGTTTTTACGGGATCAGTTTTTGTTAAAGACCTGATACTAAAAAAAAAATAATATTTAATAATTATAAAATATTTGAAATATTTTATTTCATAAAATAATTTTTAGATTTTTGGGTTATAAAAATATCAGTTATAGCTCATATTCGCGTATTTTGATCATACCAGTAATTTATTTGATAATTCACAAAATAAATAAATTAATTATCTTATTTTAATTATGAAAAATCCACTACAAAAATTTGGAATACATTTTCTATTTTTTTCCTTATTTTTATTTATTTATTAAGAAAATACTCTTACAACCCATACCTTTAAGTACACCTTTCACACATCACTTCTTCTTCACTTCAATCTTTCTACACTTCACTCATCACTTCATGGAAGATTTTTGACTTCTTTTTGCTGCCCTTTTGTCCTTTGAAACCCTCCAAAATTGATTAAAGTAAAACTATTTCGATCCTTATTCAAGAAGCTACACATACCATTAATTACACATTACAATTTTAAGTCAAAAACCAACCAAACTCCTTCCCTCTCTTTCCCAAAAATCACGCCAGCTATAGGAAAGTGTTGGCTGCCCATTTCTTTTTTTTTTTTTACTTTATTTAAAGTGTCTTTAAACTCCTTCTATCTTTCTCTCTCATTCACACATCAAACCTTTACCATTCCTTACACTTTCCTCTCAATTTTTCCTCTCTTTCTCTCTTCATTTGTTCTTGTTCTTGCAAGAACACTTGCTGCTCCTATTCCTTATTGGAGCTCCCACACATATTTATTCAAGATCCTTTGATAAAACTCTTGTCCAAAGCTTTCATAGTTGATGTAGGTAAAGCATAGTGAGAGTTTCATACATCAAATGACCTTCCATAAGCTTAAAAGCTAAGGATGATGATGCCAAAATGAAACACTCCTCTTATCCATGATTATTCTCTTGTAATATTATTATTTTCTTGCTAGAAGTAGTTATATTTTGTAGATCTAACTTTTATGTAACTTTGCTTATGTTTATGTTTAGATCTATGAGTTTCTAGTTTACTACCATGGATTTCTTTTATAATTATGTTCACAGAAAGTGTAGATCTTGGTTTTGAACTTAAACAAAAATGGTGAAATTCGTATCTAGGCAAGACCACATTTAAAAACCACTTTCCAAGTGTCAAAATGGAATTTTTACTTGAAATAATGAAGGCTTAATGAGTATATCATCAAGACTTCATTTTATATAGTTCAAAGGTGATTTTCAAAGATTATTTTTCAAAACAAAATTCTATTTTCGGATGTAGATAAAGACATAACTTAAAACATGTTTTCCAACTAAAAAATAAAGTTTTTATTCAAGATATGGAAGGCTCTTAAGATAGGATATGTAAGGGAGAATTTCATAATTTTGGATGGATTTATCAAAAGATATGTCCAAAAACAAAATTTGTAAATTTGGATCTAAACCAAGACCAATTTTAAAAACCATTTATCACACCAAATGAAGGATTTGTTTAAAAAATAAAAGGCTTATGGAATAGGTATCAATAGGAGATGTTTTTGATAAGTAAATGATAAATATACTAATAGAGATTCTCAAAATTAGAAGAGGTTACAAAGTATAAAATTTGAGTTTTATCCTAACTTTGTGAAATTCGGATGGTTTCAAGACCATGCTTTAAAAACCCTTTTATCAACTCCAAAACTTGTGTTTTATATGAAAAATGAAGAGTATAGGTCATAGATATCATTAAGTAAAGATTTTTATAAGTTGAGATGGAATTTGCTAAGAAAAACATGTAGAACAAGGAGTAGAAATAAAGTAGGAAAATTTGAGTTGTTTGTCATTTTAAGAAATTCCTAATAATGGAGTAATGGTATGAAAACTCATATTTTTCAAACTTAAAATAAAAGTTTTATTAAAGAAATGAAGTCGTTAGTGGTTAGGTATGATTGAGCCTTAAGTTTCTAAGTATCAAATGGGTTTTTTTAAAGGAATCACCACAAAAACAATTTTTACAAATTCGGATTTTGGGATGAATCAATTTTAAAAACATGTTTACAAAGTGTAAAATGGGAATTTTTATTGAAAAAAAAGGCCTTAAGAAATATACATAATGAAGGCTTAATTTTAACAAGAATAAATAAATTTTATCAAGGAATTTTTCTAAAAACAAGTGGGGATTTTCAAGAATACAAGACTAGCTTTTCTAAGTTGATTTTTCATAAAATCTTACAAAGAAAAAGTTTCCTAAAAATTTCTTTTATTAATTTCAAGAAGAACATGTGTATATATATATATATATAAATCTCATGACATATCATTTATGATAGTAACTTGTTCATATTGCATATATACTTGCCTTGGATAATAGAAACTTCATGAACTTTCACAAAATCAATTTTTTAAAATTGTTTTCGCTACTAATATGTACTAATCAGATCTTTTTGAAGCTTAAAATTTTTTCAAAAAGATAATATTAGAATTATATAGATCTTTCGAAGTAGATAGAAATCGTTATATAATTTGCTAAATTCCTAGTTAAAACGACCAAGTTATGGCCGTTTTAAGTTGGAATTCCCGCGTAGGACGAGAATTACGAATTTGATAGTTTGTATAAGATAGAATGGATTAGTTTTGAGTTGAAATACTCATTTGAGTATTTCTTTCCTTAGGTGTCTTTGCTTTCAAGGATTCGTTGCTACCCGACTATTACGATTAAAAGACCGGAGTCCAATGGACATGTGAGTTTTCCTCTTTTTTTGTTACCTTACTTGTGCTTGTAGCTAGTTGCACTCGAATTAGGAAAAGATAAAATTGTGATGAGTTGTGATCTAATCTTGGTTGAATGAATGATAAGTATATGGAGGCGAAACTTGTTGTAAAATCATTGTATGGGCTAGCATAGACTTGAATTGTCTGAAATTCTCTATGATCGCTCTTAACCTACATAATTAACATGCCATGATTATATGAATAAACTGTACATGCATATCACGTATTGAGTTACATTGCATTAGCAAGTATACCTTTGGTGGGACAAAGGTATATTAGCGGAGGCATGGAGGCATGTGTTAACATTAAGGATGCGAAATCGCTTAAGTTAACGGAAGTGGGGTAGGCACTTGAAACAACTACATAAAACAACAGATGTTGTAAAAATAAGAGAAAGAGATCGCGATTATGGTTGCATGACTTATGAACCACCCCACTCAAGATCAGGATTATGGTTGCATGACTTATGGACCATCCCACTTAAGATTGGAATTATGATTGCGTGACTTATGGACCATCCTGACCCTAGATGCAGAGGGTGTAAATCCGTTCTGTGTATGGGTTCCGGTTACCTATACATAATTCTCTGCTCATGTGTTTGTTCATGCATACCATATGGATGATTTATAACTTGCTTGTTATGGTATGAAATTAGGGGAACTCTCACTAAGCTAATGTAGCTTATACCCCAATAGATGTTTGAATAAACAGGTTGACGGGAGAATGCTACCTAGGGACCGAGATGGTTGGAGTTGAATATGACTTCGGGATTCCGGTAGGAAGTAAGAATACTTGAAGATATTAGCTAGGGTTTGTGAAATGTCTTGTAATAGTTTGTGTAGTGAAATCTGTAGATGAATTGTAATTGAAGTATAGTGAAGTGTATTTCCTTTACATTGTTACTCAAGTTGTATCAATATAAAATGTATCACTTCGATGTGTCTTCTCCATGTGTTAGATGCCTTATACATAGTATGAAAGCCTTCGTGTGACTGAGGCGGTCATTCCTAGGCTTTAATATTGTGTAAGGCGGACCGCCACGTTTAGGGTACCCTTCAGGGCGTGACACATTGACTTCACGGTGGATGACAAAGATGTAACAAGGATGAAGGGATGACTCTGTGTACCAAGTGATGAAGAGATATGGAAGGAGATCATGAGTGAAGCTCACAATTATGGGCATACGGTACACCCGGGAGGAATGAAAATGTATCAAGATCTCAAAGGACATTATTGGTAGAACGAAATGAAATAGGATGTGGCCAAATTCGTGTTAAAGTACCCGATTTTCCAGTAAATGAAAGTAGAGCATCAAAGGCCGGGAGGATTATTGAGACCCCTACCAATATCGGAATGGAAGTAGGATCAGATTTCCATAGATTTTGGGTGTGGGTTGCCAAAAACACCAACGAGGCATGATGCTATATGGGTTAAAGTAGATCGGTTAACCAAGTTTGCTTACTGTAAACCCTGGTTTTCTTAATAACGGAGTAAATTCGGAAATCAGAAACCGAAACCCTAAACAGGATTAGTATGAGCGACCTAGGAACCCTAGACCTGGCTTTTCTTCGATTCAATTTAAAAGAACCTCTATAGAATAATTTAATGTGGATTATTGTTTTAAAGTATATTTCAAATCATAAAAAGTTTTAATTTCGAAAAATTTTCTATTCCGGGCTTTCCCGAGCTCAATTACGAAAAAGCGAGCCCCAGAACTAGAAACTCAGAAAAATATTCCGGAATACTCTTTAGAACCGAAATTTTATAAGGATTTCAAAAATATACGTTTTATAATTTTTTGGGTTATAAAAATTACAATTATAGCCTTTTTTCCGTATTTTCTTTACTATTGGTAAAGTAAATGTCTTGTCTACTATTTATTACTATTCACAAGTACAACCTACTATACACACAACCCATCCTAGTCTTACAACCTTACAAACACTCAATTACATTTCCTTTTCCAAGAAAAGTTTATCTCTTAAGAATTATTACTATTTAAGATATATTATTACATAAATTACAAAACAAATAAAATCAAACTCTCTCCCCTCTTCTTCACTCTGAAACCGGCGCCCCCCTCCCCTATTTGACTCCAATTTGTTTTATTTTATCTTCTTTTTATAATACAAACAAACCCTAATTTCACTTAATATAAATAGTCTTTTATTTTCTCTCTCTTTCATTTTATTTCCTTTGTTCCAAAAGCTCACAAAACTCTCTCTTTTTCCTCCCTCTTGCCGTGACTTCCCACCTCATCACACATACTCACACAAGCTTTATTTCTTCTCCATTTCTCATCTATTTCAAGCTCTAGGTGATGATTCTTAAGCTTCCCTACCATTTAATCTTGTAATGGCAAGATTATTCATGAGTTTTTTCACTCTAAGTCCCCATGAGCACTTGCAAGGGACAAGAAAATGCTACTACATGAATATCAAGCCATCATAAGAGTAGATCTTGTGTTTAATTAAGTTTTTGGTGAAATATTTTCATGTTTATGCATGTAAAAGTAGGGTAAAGTAGAGATCTAGCATAAAAACCCATGTTCATACTCTTAAACTCCATTTCATACATTATAAGTAGTAGATCTAGCTTTTAGATGCTTATACCATGCTTGACATTTATGATCTTATGGATGATTTATGTTTCATGCATTAATGCTCATGAAGGCTTTGTTTGTGTATATAGATGTTGTAGTTGGTGGATCCTTAGGCAAATAAAACAAGGAACATTCAAAGGAAAAGTTTTTGTTTAAAATGTTCAAAAACAAATTTGTAAACCCCGGTATTCTTAGTAGTTAAGTAACCCCCGGGAGTTGAAAAGCGAAATCCTAATCTAGTCCAGTTTAAGTCTAGTGAGAGAAGCTTAGAAACCCTAAATCCAGCTTTCCTTCGGTTTCATAATAAAAGAAGTTTTATAAAGTAAATGAATATGAATTATTGTTTTAAAGTATGTTTTAAACCTTAGAAAGTTTTAAATTTTGAAATTTTTCAATTCCAGGTCTTCCCGAGCTCAATTACGGAAAAACGTGCCCCGGGACTACAAACTCAGAAAAATATTCCAGAATATTCATTAGAACTGAAATTTTATAAGGATTTCAAAATATAAATTTTATAATTTTCCGAGCTATAAAAATTACAGTTATAGCCTTTTTCCCGTATTTTCGTTACAACCAGTAAACTAGATGTCTTGTCTACTATTCACAAGTACAACCTACAATACACACTACCCATACCCTATTCTTACATCCTTACAACTACTCATTACAATTTTCTTTTCCAAGAAATTTTGTTTCCTAATTAATTATTACAATTATTACAAATTTTATCAAAATTTCAAAATTTCTCTCTTCCTCCCCTACACAAGGCCGGCGCACCCCCTCCCAAATTCCCTCTATTTTTTGTTTTATTTTAACTTCTTTTATTCAATTAAAACCCTAATCCACTTATTATATAAGCTCCTTTTCTATCTCTCTTCTCATTTTTCACTCTTTCAAATTTTACAAAAGAAGAAAACTCTCTCCTTCCTCCCTAGTTTTGCCGTGACCCACACCCACACACACACACTCACTCACAAGTTTGTTTCATCTTCTTTTCATCTCCAAATCTCCATTTAGGTGATGATTCTAAGCTTTATTCCTACACTATCTTGTAATGGCAAGACCATTCTTGTGTGTTTTCCACTTTTAATCCCAATGAGCATATGCTAGGGACATGAAAATACTAATACAAGAATATCAAGCCATCACAAGAAGTAGATCTTGTGTTTAAAAGAGTTTTTGTTGGAATATCATCTTGTTCATGCATGTAAAGTAGAGATCTTGCATAGAAAGTTATGTTCATGCCATGAAACTCATGATTCATGCACTATATGTGATAGATCTAGTGTTTAGACACTCATATTTTTATTTACATTTATGTTCATGTGGATAACTTGAGCTTTTATGCATTAATGATCATACAAGCTTAGCCTTGCATGTATATATATGTGTTAGATGGTAGATCTTCATGTATAGGAGGCAAGAAACTTGAAAAAGAAAAGATTTTGTTAGAAACGCCTAGTTGAAAATTCGGATGGAATTTGAAACCAATTTTAAAAACCCTTGAAACCACTTTACAACTCATATTTTTAATGAAAAATGAAAGGTTTATGTAATAGGTATTTTTAAGGACTGATTTTTAAAAGTTTAGATGAGTTTAGGCATGAGTAATATGTAAAACAAGTAGTGGAGTTAGAATGGAAAATCTTGAGATAGTGATTAGTTTGTTAAATTCGTAATTTGGAGCAATGCCTACATAAACACCTAGTATCCAAGCTTAAATTGCATGTTTTATGAGTTAAATGAAGTCCTTAGACAATAGATATAATAAAGCTTCAAATTTTGATGCATTAAACAAGTTTTCTCATGGGAAATATGCAAGAAAAGAAAATTTCCAAAATTCGGATTTTTGTGAAAAGCTTGTTTGAAAACATATTTGCCAAATGAAAAATATGGATTTTTATGCATATATGAAGGTCATGGATAGTATAGATGTTAATGACTCATTTTTATTTAGATAGTAAATGAATTCTAAGAATTAGATCTTAAAACCCTAGGGAATGCAAAAATTGGGAAGATAGATTTTTAAGAAATGGCTATTGTGGAGTCTTATAATAATTAGGAGTTCTTAAGAGTTCATGATCAAAAATTGTCAAGATCATGCATATATTGGACTCAATACATGACATTCATACTAGGAATTCATTCATATTCCATCTATGCATGAGTTACCAACTAGAAACATTTTTACTAAATGCGAAACAATTTTTCGGAAAAGGGAAAGTTACAGAACAGATCTGATCCCACTGTTCTGTGACCTTAATGTTTCCAAAACTTGAAAATAATATTATAATTAGATTGATCTTTCGAAGTAGATAGAAATCGATATAAAATTTGCGAAATTCCGAGTTAAAATGACCAAGTTATGGCCGTTTTAAGTTAGAACTTCCGTAAATAGCGAGAATTCCGATTTTGTCTAGCTTAGATGCATAGCTTGAATTAGTTAAGTGATGAGATTCTTATTAGGTTGTTCTTATTTGGTAGGTGATCCCAAGAACGACGATACCCTACCACCCGACTACAACTATTAAGAGACCGGCGTACCATGGCCGAGTGAGTATTACTTCCGATCTCAATTATTGCTTGTGATTGTAATGATAGTGGCATTAGTTGTTTAGGCAAAGATAAAAATGAATATGCATGATGGGGTGTATGGGAATTATATACTTGTCTGCTGTTAATATATGAAGTTGAACTTAAGGAATATTGAAACCGGGTATTAAGTTACTGCTTGTATAACGAGGAGTTATAATTGATTTTCTACGAATATTGGTTGGTCACCTAAAAGAATTGGAATAATCTATTATTGGACCTCAATTATAATTGAACTCATTCATATCATGACGGGGATGGAGCATTAGCATTTGTTGGTTTTTTGTGATCCATAAAACGAATATGTTGGTTAATCGTGATCTATAAAATGAAATTGTTGGTTAATCGTGATCCATAAAACGAAATATTGTTCAGTTGACCGTGAGCTTAGACGGCATCGTACTGCAGGATTGGTTAATCTGCTAACTCGAGATGGAGGGCGCAAGTCCATCCACATATGATTTCCGGCTGGTCATATGTTTGTTGAACTCATTTGTTTGATGCATATCATTTGCTTGAGTAACCACTTGCTTGAATGATTTGACTTAATTGCGATATGGAAGTTTTCACTCACTAAGCTAGTTAGCTTACGCCCCTATAGTTTTTACTTGTTGCAGCATGAATTCATTTGGCTTAGTCCAAGGCAGGCTACAGCTCAGGTACTGGAGCTAGGAGTTTTCTCTAGAAGTTTATTTCGATTTTGTTTAGACTTCCGTTAGAAATTAAAGGACTCTGGATGACTGTAATGGACTTAATATTATTTTACGGGGGAATGCCCCTTAGACTTTGTAAATTATATATGTGTTTTAGTTTATTATCTATGGCTAATGACTGCCACATTAAACTTCTTAACTCCATTGCTTGATTATTCTATTGTCGTAAAGGGACGCTTTACGTCTATACAAGACTCCTGAAGGGCTCGGATAGAATTTCGAGAGTCTTATATAGTATGTGGCGGACTGTTATGTTTAGGATACCCCTATGGGGTGTGATAAAATTCGTATGGTTTCAAAGACCTATTTTGAAAACCCTTTTATCAACTTTGAAACTCATGTTTTATGTGAAAAATGAAAGATATAGGTAATAGGTATCCTTAAGTAGTGACTTTTATAAGTTGAAATGAGTTTTGATGAGAATAATGTATAAAACAAGAAGTGGAATCTAGATGGAAAATTTGAGTTAGTAGTCAACATATGAAATTCGTAATTGTGAATGTAGGCCATAAGAACACCTATCATCTAAGCTCAAAATAGAAGTTTTATATATTAAATGGAGTCCTTAAGTAATGGGTATCTTAAAGTCTTAAGTTTTAATGCATGAGACAAGTTTTTCCAAAAAGAATCATTCAAAATTTAAGTTCAAGAAATTCGGATTTTTGGATAAATCCTATTTGAAAACATATTTGCAAAGTATAAAATGCTAGTTTTTATGTAGAAATGAAGGCTTGGGTAATAGGTATGATGAAAACTCAATTTGAACAAGGATAACGTGACTTTCTTAAGAAAATAAATCCAAAACAAAGGGGATGGTCAAAGTTAGGAAACTAATTTTCTTGAAAGTAAATAGTCATGGAGTTTTACAAATAAAAAGTTTCTTAAATTTCCTTTTAGTAAATAATGTCAAAAGCATGCATGCATCAAGCTCATCTCATGTCATTCATGATAGGAAATCATCAATATCACATGTGTAGTTAAACTATATGTAAGAAACATCACAAACATTCACAAAAACTATTTTTCGGAATTGGAATTTTCGACCAATCAGAACTGATCAGCTTATTTCGTGACCTAAACATGTTCAAAACTTGGAAATAATATTAGGAATAGATAAATCTTTCAAAGTAGATAGAAATCGGTATATTATATGCTCAATTCCGAGTTAAAATGAGTTAGATATGGTCATTTGAGGTTAGGACTTTAGCTTATGCGGGAATTGACAAACTTAGTAAATAGAATTGTTAAGTTTATTAGAATTTTATAAGAAATACTCATTGAGGGTATTCTTTGTACTTAGGTGATTTGGAGGACGAATTTCCACTCCCCAAGGACTACTATGACTAGTGGATTTCTCTCCGAGTGAATTCATTTCTTAAATAGTTGTGCTCATGTATGTGCTTGTAGTCGTAGTGGCATTAGAATTAGGAAAAGATACAACTATGATGAGTTGCGATTAAATCTTGGTTGAATGAATAATAAGTATATAGAGACGAGACTTGTTGTAAGTATCATTGTGTGAGCTAGTATAGACTTGGATTGTCTGAAATTCTCGATGATCGCATTTAATCTACATAATTAACATGCCACGATTATATGAATATATTGTACATGCATATCATGTAGTGAGTCACATTGCATTAGCTAATATACCTTTAATGGGACAAAAGTATATTAGTGGAAGGCGAGGGGGCCTATGTTAACATTAACGATGTGAGATCGCTTAAGTTAATGGATGTGGAGTAGGCACAAAAAACTACAACAATAAAACAACAGAAATTGTATAACCAAGAGAAAGAGCTTGGGATGATGGTTGCATGACTTATGGATCACCCCACTCAAAATTGAAATTTATGGTTACATGTCTTATGGACCATCCTAACCCCGAATGGAGGGCTTAAATCCATTCACATATGGCTCCCGGAAAGTCATATGCTTATATGATCATTTGCTTGTGCATTTCATATGGCTGCTACTAACTTATCTGTTATATACTGGTGTTGAGTATTAAATATTTAGGAATGAATCTCACTAAGCCTGTTAGCTTATACCCCGATAGTCTTGTTGTGGTGTTCCTATTTTTGGTTTTTCCGAGAGAACACTTTTCACAAGGTTATCTTTTGGATGAATGAGCTTTTGAAGAAGTCGAGACCTAGCTAGAGGCATAAACTTCTAGGAAAATCTCTTTAACATAAACCCTAACATTTGTAATATGGTTTTAGACTGGATAGACTTCTGTTATTATTTTGGCAGGGGTATGCCCCTTGACTTTTGTAAAGACTTAACTTATTTATCTTGTTGTGATTTCTATTCTTAATGCTAGTGTATGCCCCCTTAAGACTATTCGATTCAAAGAGTGATTCTAAAAGTTGTGCAAGTACACCTTACACCCGTTATGTAAACTTATGGGATGACTAAGGTTGTCATACTTAAGTTTAAATATCGAGTGTGGTGGACTGTCGCATTTTGGGTACCCTTTGGGACGTGACACTTACTTCCTACCAATATGTATGACTTATTCTATGGATAAATTGGCAAATCTCTACATCAACGAAATCGTTCGTCTACATGGAGTACCAGCTAGGATTATTGTCACGTCCCGAAGGGTACCCTAAACGTGGCAGTCCGCCGTACACAATATTAAAGCCTAAGAATGGCCACCTCAGTCATGCGAAGGCTTCCATACTATGTACAAGGCGTCTAACACATAAAGGAGACACATCGGAATGATACATTTTATGTTGATACAATTGAGTAACAATGTAAAGGAAATACAATCCACTATACTTTCGATACAAATCACTATACTTCATATACGAATCACTATACTTCAAAATACAAATCATTCAACTCCAAATACATTCGTCCACAGACTTCCCTACATAAAATATTACAAGGCAAATCATAAAAATCTAGCTGATAACTTCAAACATTCTTATTCATTACCGAAATCCCGGAGTCATTCCCGGCTCCAACCAATTCGGTTCCCACTTTGCATTCTTGAGATAACCTGTTCATTTAAACAACTATTGGGGTATAAGATACACTAGCTTAGTGAGAATTCCCTTAGTTCCATACCATAACAAGCAAGTTATAATCAATCATATGCTATGCATAAACAAACACGTGAGCAAGCAATTATGCATGGGTATCCGGAACCCACACACAGAACGGATTTGCGCCCTCCGTATCTTGTGTTAGGAAAGGTATTGAAGTCTACACGACTGCATCTAGTCCCCAAGCCCTCGGCTCTTAGTACTGGACTCGGCTAGGGTCATCCAAGGAATGCATCCACATGCGCCTTAGTACCCCTGAATGAACTCTGGCACCGGGCTCGTTATCCAAACGAGTCATCACGGACCATACCGATCGACCTGCATAGGAGTAGCATGCTACCAATGCAATATGTCCGATACGATGCATGACCAATTTAATTTTTGCTTAGGTCAAAATATTTATGCATTCTTTAGAGTGACCAGTCAATATCATACACATAACATAAAGAATATGAATAGTGCGGTTATCCAATCGAATCATGGTTTCGATATGCTTTAGTATTCTTTGGCATACATTCATCACAGTCTCATCATATATCCCATCCCCATTCATATCGATTTTTATCTTGTTCCTATAATTCTAATGCAACTAACTACAAGCACAATCAAGGTAACAAAACAAGGAGAAAACTCACTCGGCCATTGGATCACCGGTCTCTTAGTAATAGTAATTCGGTGGTAGGGAATCGTCGAATTCGGGATCACCTAAAAAGGAAGAAATGCTCTAATAAGTATTTCTACTCAAACTAATCCAAACGATTTTATACGAACTATCAAATTCGTAATTCTCGTCCTAAGCAGAAATTCCAACTTAAAACGGCCATAACTTGGTCATTTTAACTCGGAATCTCGCAAATTATATATCGATTTCTATCTACTTCGAAAGATCTATCTATTTCTAATAAGTTTCGAAAACTTTGAAGCTTCGAAAAGTTCGGATCAGATTAGGGCAGTAACAATTTCAATTTCCGAAAAATAGTTTTATAAATGTTTGTAATGTTCCTACTATACAAATTAGCTATACATGCAATATGAATGATTTCCTAACATGAATGACATGAGATGAGCTTAATGTATGCATGATCTTGATGATTTTTGCTAAAAGGAAATTTTATATCTTATATTACAAGACTTCAAGGATAACTACTTTAAGAATACTAGTTTCTAACTTTGATCATTTCCATTTGTTTGGATTTATTACTTAAGAAAATATAATTATTTTTGTTAAAATTGAGTCTTCATTATATATATTACTTATGACCTTCATTTCTACATAAAAATTTCCATTTTACACTTTGTAAACATGTTTTCAAGTGGTTGATTCCAAAATCCGAATTTGGCAAAAATTAGTTTTTGAGTGATTCTTTAAGTAAAAATCATTTGATACTTAGAAAATTTAAGGCTCAATCATATATAACTACTAAGGACTTCATTCTTACACAAAAATTTTCATTTTACACTTTGCAAATATGTTTTCCAATATGATTTACTAAAAAATCCGAATTTTAGAAATCCACTTTTGAATGATTCATTTGGGAAAAACTTGTTTAATGCATTAAAATTTAAGACTTTATGGTACCTATTACTTAAGGACCATTTATTACATAAAACTTGCAATTTGAGCTCAAATACTAAGTGATTACATATGCATCATCTCAAATTACGAATTTGACAATTTGATCACTAACTCAAAATTTTCCATTTTAATTCCATTACTTGTTTTACACATTACTCATGCCTAAACTCATTTTAACTTGTAAAAATCATTCCTTAAAGATACCTATTACCTATACCTTCATTTTTCACATAAAACATGAGTTTTGGAGTTGATAAATGGGTTTTAAAAATTGGTTTGATTGGGATCCGAATTTAAAAATTTATTTTTGGAATATCTTTTGATAAAATCTATCTAACTTATGAAAATCCATTCCTTACATATCTATCTTAAGAGCCTTTCATTTCTTAAATAAAAACTTCATTTTTGAGTTGGAAAACATGTTTTTAAAAATATGCCTTGGCCAAAATCCGAAAATAGATTTTTATTTTGAAAATAACTTTTGAAAATCACATTAGATTCTTTTAAAAAGAAGTCTTGATGATATCATATATTAAGCCTTCATTTTCTTAAGTAAAAATTACATTTTGACACTTGGAAAGTGGTTTTTAAATAGGGGTTGCCAAAATACGAATTTCACAATTTTTGTCTAAGTTCAAATCTAAGATCTACACATAATATGAACATACACCTAAATGAAACCCATGAAAATAAACTTTAAACTCATAGATCTAAACTTTGCTCATCAAAATCTTTCATTTATGTTATCTATACCCTAAGCCCTTCATTTTAAATGAAAAATACACATTTTGAAGTTGAAAAAAAACTTTTCTAAATATGTTCCATTTTCATCCGAATTTTCAAAAGTTTTTTGTTGAAAATAAAATAGATCTTGAGTTTTCTAAAACATCCTACTATATCATGCTACTACAAGTCATCCATGAACATAAAACAAAGTCTAATGCATTTTATGAACTAAAAAACTAGATCTAGTCTTCTAAACTAGTTTTAAGTGCATGAAACATGTGAATGAGATATATGCATAAATCATAAGAAATAACAAAAATAATAACTTAAATAGCAAGATCTATGGCATAAACAAAAATCAAAGCTACAAAAAGTTAGATCTACAATATATATCAACTTTAAACAAGAAAATAATTGTAATACAAGATAATAAAAGTGGAGGAAAGGAGTGTTTCATTTTTGGCATCATCATCCTAAGCTTTTAAGCTTATGGAAGGTCATTTGATGCATGAAACCTTCATTACACTTTACCTATATCACCTATGGAGCTTTGAGATGAAGATTTGCTTAAAATCTTCAAGAAATGGGTGGAAGCTAATAAGGGGGGCAGCTTGTTTTCATGGAGAACAAGAAATGAAGAAGAAAAGAGAGGAAAATGAGAGAGAAAAAGCTAAAGAATGAAAGAGGGAAAGTGAGTAAATGAAGGAGAGAGAGAAAATGAGTGTTTTAATTGAATAAATGAGAGAAAAAAAAATAAAACCAAGGGCAGCCAAAGAAGCCCCATGCGCTGATGAAAGAAGGAGGAGAGAGAGTGAATTTTGTTGAAATTTGACTCAAAATTGAATTGTGTAATAAATGTGTATGTGTAGCTTCTTTAAGAAGGAGTGGAATATAATTAATTTGGTCAAAATGGAGTAAATAAAGGAAATGGCAGCCATAAAGAAGGGGAAAAATCTGCCATGAAGTGTGGAATAATGTGTAGAAAGATTGAAGTGAAAAGGAAGTGATATGTGTAAGGTGTACTTGAAGGTATGGGTTGTAAAAGTACTTTCTTAATAAAACAAAACAAAATAAATAAAATTAGAAAATTTATTCCAAATATTTGTAGCAGATTTTTCATAATTAAAATTAAATAATTATTTGAATTATTTTAGTATTTTAACAATATGTTACCGGTATGATCAAATATACGAATAGGGCTATAAATATTTTTATAACCCGAAAAATTCTAAAAAATTATTTTATGAAAATAAAAATTTTTCAATTTTAAATTAATTTATTTTATTTTTAGTATCGGGTCTTAAACAGAATCTGATCCCATAAAATCCGAACTAACTAAATTTAGAAAAACAAATTTTTCTATAACGTATAAAATATTATCAAAATATAAGGCTTTATAAGAATAATAAAATTTTGTAATGAAATAAAAATGAATATGCAAAAGACTAATCAATTACCGGTAATAATGGAAATACGATAAAAAGGATATAAACTGTAACTTTTATAACCCGAAAAATTATATAACCGATATATTTGGAAATCTTATGAAATTACGAGTCTAACGGTACTATTGGTATATTTTTGATATCTCGAGCCCTAGGACCCGCTTTTCAAAGTCTGTATCAGAACGGGTTTGAATTAGGTTAAAAATTTACCAATCTGATATTTTTAAACAAACTTATATTACTACGAGCTATTCTACACATTTAAACTACATCTCGGCCTCTAGGGTTAAGAGCGCTAGGTCGCCGGACTTAGACTATTGTATTCCACTTAGGGTTTCCGAGTGATTTTCCGGTTTAGATTTTTGCCAAATTGGAAACTGATATTTTATGTTTATACAACATATTTAATTTGAGAAATTTATTTTACATTTCATTTTTTGTAAGTATTTAATATCTTTTAATGTTTTCGGAATTCTTGGATTGGAAAGTCAATCGTTATTTGCTTTTTAATAATTTGTTTTGGGCTTTATATTACCCGTTTTTATAAGCCGGAGTTAAATATGGAATTTTTCGTACGTAGTGGTTTTGAATTTGATGACCACTGAGTTCATATTTTATTTTTAAGAGTTTTCATTTTCTCATGATTAAGAATTTTTGAATTCATTCATGATTTAGGACTTGTCGAAATTCGGTTTTATTTGGAGTGATTTTTAAGGTTTATTTTCGAAGTTCATCTTGGAATTATTTACTGAAAATTTTCTAGGGCTTACAATTGTATTAGATCGAGATCCAAGGTTTGTGTCCAAGTTTTGGGGGAGCATGCAAAAGTGTAAGGGAACTAAGTTGCACTTTAGCACAGCATATCATCCTCTAACCGATGGACAGTTTGAGCCAACCATACAAACCTTAGAAGATATACTTAGAGCATGTGTGATAGAGTTTAAGGAAGTTAGGAAGCACACTTACCTTAGTGGAGTTTGCTTACAACAATAGTTATCACTCGACAATTAAGATGCCACCCTATGAAGTTTTATATGGATCACTACAAGAAAACTGGGCTTTAGAGACAAAAATTCTGTCTCTAAACATAAATTTCCGTCGCAAAAACCATTGTCGCAGATTCTATTTGTCAAATTATAACTACATTTTCTAATTTCCATCACAGATTTTCTGTCTCTAAAGGCCTATTTTCTTGTAGTGGATGAAAGTGCAGATCTTCGTTATTTTGGGATGATGTGGAGAAATTGGTTCTTTGACCAGATCTTATACATGATGCAGCTGATAAGGTACGAGTTATCCAACAACGAAATGAAGGAGGCTTAAGATTGACAAAAGAGTGGGCAGATCTTAAAAGGAGAGTTCTTGAGTTCCAGATAGGAGATCATGTGTACTTAAAGGTAAATCCTATCAAGAGTATCCATCGAATCCGCTCACAAGGAAAGTTGAGCCCCCGGTATATTAGTCCATTTGAAGTAATTGAACGAGTTGGAGAGTTGGTGTACCATCTTGCTCTACCACCGAATCTGTCTGGCGTGCATAATGTTTTTCAAATATCTGTTCTTCGAAAGCATGTAGCTGACCAGGATCAAGTTGTGGAATTGGAACCGGTGTTGTTGAAGAAAAACCTACTTATGAAAAACATCCAGTGCAGATTCTAGACCGAAAGGTTCAAAAGTTGAGGAATAAGGAAATCATATATGTTAAAGTTCTTTAGAGGAATCACTCGTACGATGAAGCAACTTGGGAGGCGGAAAACGAGATGCGACAGAAATATCCCAGTTTAGTTGAAGAATTAGGTACGTTTTCAAGTTTTGAGGGAAAAATTTTCTTTAAGAGGGGTAGGTTATAAACCCCTAGTTTTTAGGGTAATTTCAAGTTCAAACCCTAAGCCGGAAAGTCAACCGGAAACCCTAAGTCAATAAATCCCCAGCAAACCCTAGCAAGTTAGATCCGACAACCTCGTGTTCTTAAACCAAGAAGTCGAAATATGAGTGGAGAATATAGATTGGTTCGTAATAATATTAGGATGCTTAAAAATATCAGATTAGTAAATTTTCGACCTATTTTGAGCCCGATCGGATACAGACTTTGAAAAGCGTGTCCCGGGGCTCGAGACACTAAAAATATGTTATTAGTACCGTTAGACTCGTAATTTCATAAGAGTTCCAAATATATTAGTTATATAATTTTTTGGTTTATGAAAGTTACAGTTATAGTCTTTTTTATCTTATTTTCATTACTACCGGTAAATTAATGGTCTAACCTACTTTTTGATTTCTAATCACACTATTCACAAATATAACCACCCATATCCTATTCTTACATCCTTACAACCTATTCTTACAATATTACATCATTTTCCTTATATTTACTTTTTCAATACTTTTATTACTTAAGTTACTTTTGAATTTTGAATTTTATTAAACAAAATAACACACATCTCTCTCTCTCTCTTCCTTGCTAGAACCGGCACTCTTGTCCTCTCCCTCTCTCTCATTTTGTTTTATTTTTCTTCTTTTATTCGCAGGAACCCTAATCCACTTTTCTATAAATACTCCTTTATACCTTTCACTTTTCATTTTCTCTCTTTTTTCTCTAAGACAAACCCTTGCAATTTTTTTTTCTCTCCTCTCTTCCTCTTCTTGCCGTGACACACCCACAAACACACACACACTCACAACTTTTTTTCTTTAAGTTTTTCTAGCTTCGCACATCTAATAGGAGACTTGGGAGACGGATTAGACCTTCTCGAGGATTGTTACGATTAAGTGGATTTTCGTGCCATGGAAAAGTAAGTTCACTTTCTTTAAATTACATGCTTATGATTATTCTTGTAATGATAGTGGCATTAGAAATAGGACAAGATAAAATGCGAATGCGCATGTAGATTCTATTTGGTTGAATTGATGTTGAGAATATTGAAATGGGAATTGCTATAAATATATGTATGATTTATATAGAATTGAAGCATATGAAATATCTATGATCGCCTATAATTCACTTAAATAATATGCCATGATCTTATAATTAAATTGTCCATGCATAACATATGTGGAGTCACATTACATTTGTTATTATACCTTTATGGGAAGAAGGTATAATAGCTAGGCAACGAGTGGGCTTGAAAACTCGAATGTTGCCATGGAATGGCTTGAATTAAAATGGAAGTAAGTAGGCACTTGAATCAACTACAAATTAATGAGTGGGTGGGCACTTGAATTGACCACTATATAAATGAGAAAAGTTGAAATCTATGGTCGTATGGGCCTGAAACACCTAATCCCGAATGGAGGGCGTAAATCCATTTAACATAGGACTCTCGGAAAGTTTTATGTATTGTATGCTCACGTGCTTGTGCATTTCATATGATTGTTAATATAACTTGCTTACCCTATTGTTTGATGAAGTATTTAACTTGGAAGTAAAACTTACTAAGCTCGTAAGCTTATACCCCTATAGTTTTCTGTTGCAGTATAATTATTTGTAGCTATCCCCGAGAGGCCATTTTCCTCAGGTACAACTTTTGGAATTTAAGGAGCTTTTTGAGGAAGCCGGGACCTAGATTTTAGGCATAGACTTCTAGTTAAATCTACTTAATCTTATTTATATGTTATTGTAAGAAACTTTTGTGGACCTAAGGACTCTTAATATTTTGACAAGGGTATGCCCCTTAGATCTTTGTAGTAGATTAACCTGATTATAACTGTTTTGATTTATATTCTTATTGCTATATATGTCTTCTTAAGCTATTTCGATTCAAAGTAAGGTCCCCTATGTGGTGAACGTAAGCCTTACACCCGATGTCTAAACTCACGGAACGATTGAGTTTGTCATACTTGAGTTTAAATATTGAGTGTGGTGGATTGTCGCGTATAGGGTACCCTTTAGGGCATGACACAAGCCATGTTCTTTACTCATGTCACAAGCCCTATATAAACACACTTTAATTTTTTTTTTTCAAAACATAGGGCTTAAAATTTTCTGCACTTTGCAATCCTCCCAATTTCTCTTGCGAACACATAAAATACTACCATCCATTCTCATCCATCCACACCACTTCAAGAGAAAAATTTAAGGAGTTAAGGTAAGTTTTTCTTTTCTTCTCTCTTCTTTCTCTCACCTTTAGTTGATGATTTCGATGGAAGAACTTAGTTGGTTTGATTCGAAGTTTTAGGAGTCTTGAAACTTATTGCATGTGAGTTTAATTCATTGTTGATGTTGAGAAATGCATATAAATCTTTGATGTGTGCGTGATTTGAAATTTTGGACTCCTTGACGTTTGTGAAATTACGGATGAATGCTTGCGTGGTCTGAAATTTGGGGATATTAAAGGTGAATGCATGCGTGATTGATTCAATCTAGTTAGGTTGTTGGGCTGGTCAAGTTGAAATCAAAGGAAGTGTTGAAATTGAAGTATGGGTTCCAAAACGTGAGCTTTAGGAGAGAACAGAGGCTATCAAGAAGATACGACTGTGACATGCCCTGTCACTTGGTCGTGTCATGTTGGAAATTTTTTTTTTCAGAGTTTTTGTTTCAAAAACGATTTCAATTTTTAATAAGATGACTTGATAACATGATCTTTGTGTGTTCTTGTAAGCTTAGACTTATATTAACAAGCTTAGATCTTATATGCTTTCTTTTAATGTCTCAATTGTGATTTAAACTGTTGATTGATTTCAGGATAAGGCAAAAGCAAGTAGCAAGAAAGCATTCATCTTCACAACACCCTACTCTTAGACGAGCTCTAGATCCTCTAAGACCTACCTAACCAATGTCAAGAACAGAACAAGAAAAATACAATATTTTCTTGGGAGGCCATTAGCTGGAAATATTTTATTCAATTGGAAGGGTTTGCCAAAATTCAACAAGTATATGGAGATTTGAGCTTTGATAAGTCATAATGGATGGGACAAACGGTTCAGTGTGAATGAAAATGTTTATCGACAAATCACACTTGAATTTCTTTCCACATTCAAGATTGCAAGTTAAGCCAAGCATTCGGGGATCAATAACAGTATCACTTTCAAAGTGAATTGCCAAGAAATAATAATTTCTATTAAAGAAATTTGCAAGGCCATGGGGTTTTATACAGATGAATTTCTGGAAACTGATGAGTTTGTGTGTCTACTAGTTGATTGGCCACCAGAGGAGTTAGAATATTAGTATTGGGGAAAGCTAAGTCTAGCCACTGCCTATAAAGCAAAAGGGGCTAAGGCTTCTACCCTCAGAGACGTCAATCATAGAGTGATTCACTGGATAATCACTCACTCAATTAATGGGAAGGGGAAGAGCATTGGAGTTGTTGGGACTTATGAATTGCTATATCTACATAGAATTATTGAGCGACATCCTTTGAATTTAGGGGTGATGTTGGCTTTATTTTTTCATCGACAAGCCAAGACCAACAAGGCTAAGGGCACTATCTGTTGTGGAGCCTATATCACTCTCTTGGTGAAGGGTCTCCAAATCTTTCCTACTGAGGAGCCAAGGGATGTAGTGGCTTTTTCACACATTATTGAAAATTATACTCTACAAAAATGGTTCAAGAAGCTAGTGTCACACCCCAAAGGGTATCCTAAACATAACAGTCCGCTGCATGCTAAACGAGACTTAAGAATTACTACCACAGTCATTCAAAAGTCCTGTATTAGTATGCAAGGCGTTTCTTTATGACAATAGAATACATAAATAATTGGAGATAGATAGTTCAAGCTGATAGGATAAGCATAAAAATATAAACCATAGATATCTCAGGATCAGTTCCAAAGCATTAAGGGTTATTCCCCTGCTATACATAAGTCTAGATATTATCCTTTTTGGTAACAATTGATCCTTCTAGGTTCACTACTAAAAACTATACAAACCAATCGTAAACTTCTAAGGAGATAACTCCTAGTCTCTCATTACCTGATTTAGCCAGGTCCAGGGATGCAGTCATAAGTACGGGAACTACATTAGAAAGAAACTATGGGGGTGTAAGCTATGCTAGCTTTGTCACGCCTCAAAGGGTACCCTAAACGTAACAATCCGCTACATACTAAACAAAACTTAAAAATCACTACCACAGTTATTCAGAAGTCTTATGTTACTATGCAAGGCGTTCCCTTATGATAATAGAATTCATAAACAATTGGAGACAGATAGTTCAATATGATAGGATAAGCATAAAAACATAAACTATAAATATCTCAGGATCAATTACAAAGCATTAAGGGGCATTTCCCCTGCTACACATAAGTTTAGGTATTATCCTTTTGGTAACAATTGATCTTTCTAGGTTCACTACTAAAAACTATACAAAGCTATTGTGAACTTCTAAGGAGATAACTCCTAGTCTCTCATTACCTGATTTGGCTAGGTCCGCGGACATAGCCAAAAGTACGGGAACTGCATTAGAAAGAAACTGTGGTGGTGTAAGCTATGCTAGCTTAGTGAGTTCCACTTCCCAAAATTAAATGCTCAAAAAGTAATATATATATCTTAGGTAAGTTATATTAACAACCATATGAAATGCACAAGCACGTGAGTATACAATACATAAGACCATCCGGAAATCTTATGTTGAATGGATTTATGCCCTCTATTCGGGGTTAGGTATTTTAGGTCTATACGACCATAGATTTCAATTATTCTTATTTATATTGTGGTTGATACAAGTGCCTACCTACATACATTTTCAATTTATATTGTGGTTGATACAAGTGCCCACCCACACACATTTTCAATTTCGGCCCCTATGCCAACATTTGAGTTCACAAGCCCCTCGTTGCCCAGCTATTATGTCATCTTCCCACAAAAGTATAATAACCTATGCAATGTGACTCACATATGGTATGCATGACCAATTTGATTATAAGATCATGGCATATTAATTTAACAATTTATGGGTGATCATAGATATTGCAGACAATTCAATTCTATACTAAATCATACAAATATTTACAACGAGCTCATTTCGATATTCCTATCATCAGTTCACCCAAGAAAAACTCATATACACACAGTCAATTTATTATCTTGCCCTAATTCTAATGCCACTAATAGTACAAGCACATTCACAAGCATGAAATTTAAAGATAGTGAACTCACTCGGCTATTGTCTTCGGTCTCTAATGGTAGTGATCCAGAGACATGAAATTGCTCCCGATTCCAAAATCACCTAAACGAAAGTAATAACCCTATGAGTATTTCATATTATAACTAATTCCAAACTTTTCAAATAAAATTCTTTGAATTCATAATTGCCTTAGTAATTGGAAATTCCAAGTTAAAACGGCCATAACATGGTCATTTTAGCTCGGAATCTCACAAATAAGCTATCGATTACTAAATTTTGAAAACGTTTAGGTCTTAAAATATTCAGATCAAATCTGATCAGTAACTAAAATTTGAAATTCCGAAATTGTTTTGTGAAATTTGCATTATTTCTAACAAGTAGATTATATATCCGTGCAATATCTACAAGTTATGATCATGAATGTCATGATATGAGATATCTACATGTAATTCCTTAATGATTTTTTATTAAAAAGAATTTCGCAAAAACTTTCACTTTGCGATAATGCCATGAACACTTGTTTGAGAAAACTAACTTTATTCCTTTAAAAATCATGCATATTCTTACTATAATAAGGCCTTGATGACCTATATACCTATTACCTTCATTATCTTAATAAATTCTTCATTTAAATTGGAAAGAAAATAGATGTTTTAAAGTGGATTTTGCCGAATGACTAATTTTGCATAAATTTTGGAAAGGAAAATATTGTTTGATCTTAGTTGGACAACTTTCCTTTGTTTTAAGTTTCTACTTTGATAAAACACATTCACTCTTATAAAAAATCAAGTCTTCATTGTATCTTTTCCCTAAGACTTTTATTTTTCCATTAAAATACTCATTTTGACATTTAGAAATAGGTGTTTAAATAGGGATCATTTTTAGATACGAATTTTGAAAATTGTTTTTGAGATTGTTTCTTGTAAAAAACTCATTTAATATTTCTAAAACTAAGTCCTCATCAAACCTATTCCTTAAGGCTTCCATTTCTTTAATAAAACTCTTGTTTTAGGATTGAAAAATAAATGCTTTCTTGGCATTTCATCCTAGTTACGAATTTCTACATTTTTGTTAGTGTTGAAACATAGATCTAACTTAACTTTTGTAATCACTTTCTTGTTTTGAAAATTTCTTTTAGTAAAACCATGATCAACTCGATATCTATTACTTAAGCTCTTCATTTTACATGTAAAACTTTCATTTTGAAGTTGGAAAATATATTTTCTAAATGGGTTTTTCTCAAGATCCGAATTTTAAAATTTACTTTTTGAAAGAAACAAAGTGGATCTTGAGCTTTGATCAACACTTTCCTTAGGAATATCATGTAACAAGTCTTTCATACATGAAAACAAGTAACTATGTCATTTTAACTACTCTAAACAATAGATCTACTATACTACTCATGTTATGAGTATAATGCAACAGTGACAATACGTAGATGTGAGTAAAAAAAATGAAAATATATGCACAAGATTTCTATATAAACAACATATAACAATATATAGCAAAATAATAGCAAGATAACTTAGATTTCAAGATCCATAACATTGTGATGGTAATAATCTCATGCTTAAGTGTTTCCACATCCCTAGCTTAAAGCTCATGGGGATTTTAGTGGAACCACACATGTATGATCTTGCTATTACATGTTTTAGTGGGGTAGGATTAAGATCAATTACCTATTTAGATGTGTGGAGAAGGAAACTTAAAGTAAAAAAAAAAAATTGTGTGGTGTGTGTGTGTGTATGTGGGGCAAGGGGCTCACAGCAAGGAGGAGTGGAAAGGGAGAGAAAAAGAAAACTTCCAAAGGTTGGTTTTGTAAGAAATGAGGAAAAGTGAAAGGTAAAAAAGAGTTTATATAGAAAAACAATTTATAGGTTTGTATGAATAATTTAATTGAAGAAAAATCAAACGAAAGAGAGTGATTGGGGTGGGGGGTGGGGGGGGAGGGGTGTTGTTTGCGCCGGTTCTAGGAGGAGGAGAGAGAGAGAGTGTTTTGATTTTGTTTTGTGTAATAAAATTCAAACTTAATAAGTATTTCAGTACAAAATATATTGGAAAAGTAAATTTGTAAGGAAATGATGTAAAATTATAAGAATAGGTTATAAGGATGTAAGAATAGGGTATGGGTCGTTGTACTTGATGAATAGTGTAAAAGAAAACAAAAAGTTGATTAGACACTTAAATTACCGATAGTAATGAAAATACAATAAAAAGGTTATAACTGTAACTTTTATAACCAGAAAAATCATAAAATTGAAATATTTAGAAATATTATGAAATTACGAATCTAACGGTACTAATATCATATATTTAATATCCTGAGCCCTCAGACATGCTTTTCGAGATTTGTATCCGATCGGGCTCGAAATAGGTCAAAAATTCACTAATCGGATATTGTTTAGCATTCTAATAATAATGCGAGACAATCTACACTTCCCGCTCATATTTCGACGTCATGGTTTGAGAACTCGAGGTTGTCGGATCTAAATTGCTAGGATTTTCTGAGATTTTGTTGACTTAGGGTTTCTGGTTGACTTTCTGATTTAGAGTCTTGCTTCGGAGTTAACTCGTTTTTATTCTTTCGGAGTTTCCTTCTTGATATTGCCAGACATAGGATTTCTAGGTTAGATTGGTCCAGAGATATTCTTTTAGGATTTCGGTTTCCAGTTTTAAGTCTTTCCCGAAATCGAACTTAGGTTTACTAAGAAAACGAAGGTTTACAAGCTTAGTGAGTTCCACTTCCAAAATTAAATGCATAATAAGTAATATATATATATATATATATCAGGCAAGTTATATTAACAACCATATGAAATGCATAAGCACGTGAGAATACAATACGTAAGACTGTTCGGAAATCTTATGTTGAATGGATTTCCACCCTCCATTCAGGGTTAGGTGTTTCATGCCCATACGACCAAAGATTTCAATTTTTCTCATTTATATTGTGGTTGATACAGGTGCCCACCTATACACATTTTCTGTCACGCCCCGAAGGGTACCCTAAACGTGGCAGTCCGCTGTACACAATATTAAAGCCTAAGAATGACCGCCTCAGTCACGCGAAGGCTTTCATACTATATACAAGGCATCTAACACATGGAGGAGACTCATCGGAGTGATACATTTTATGTTGATACAACGTAAGTAACAATGTAAAGGAAATTCAATTCACTATACTTCATATACAAATCACTATACTTTATATACTAATCACTATACTTCAAAATACAAATCATTAAACCTCAATTACATTCATCCAAAGACTTCCCTACATAAACTATTACAAGGCAAATCATAAAACCTAGCTGATAACTTCAAACATTCTTATTCTTTACTGAAATCCTGAAGTCATTCTCGTCTCCAACCATCACGGTCCCCACTTTGCATTCTTGAGATAACCTGTTCATTTAAACATCTATTAGGGTATAAGCTACACTAGCTTAGTGAGAGTTCTCTTAATTCTGTACCATAACAAGCAAGTTATAATCATCCATATGCTATGCATGAACAAACACATGAGCAAACAATTATATATGGGTATCCAGAACCTACACACAGAATGGATTTACGCATTCCGTATCTTGGGTTAGGGATGGTATTGAAGTCTACACGACCGCTGCTAGTCCCCAAGCCCTCGCTTATAGCACTCGACGGCTAGGCTCATACATGGAATGCTTCCCCGATGCGCTTTAGTTCCCTATGAATGAGCTCTGATACCGAGTCTCATTATCCAACGAGTCCTCGGACCATACCAATCGACCTGCGTAGGAGTAGCACGCTAACAAATGCAATATGTCCGATGCGATGCATGACTAATTTAATTGTTGCTTAGGTCAAAATATTCATACATTCTTTAGAGTGACCAACCAATATCATACACATAATAGAAATAATATGAACAGTGCGGTTATCCAATCGAATCATGGTTTCGATATGCTTTAGTACTCTTTGGCATATATTAATCACAGTCTCATCATGTATCCCAATACCATGCATATCGATTTTTATCTTGTTCCTATAATTCTAATGCAACTAGATACAAGCACAAACAGAGTAACAAAATAAGGAGAAAACTCACTCGGCCATTGGATCACCAGTGTAAGCCCTGGAAAATTTCAGTAAATAATTTCAAGATGAACTTCGAAAATAAACCCTAAAAATCACTCCAAATTAAAATCGAATTTCAACTAGTCCTAAATCACAAATGAATTCGGAAACTTCTTAATCTTGAGAAAATGAAAATCCTTAAAAATAAAATAAGAACTCAACATACTTTAATTCCAAAACCACTATGTACGAAGAATTCCATAATTAACTCCGACTTATAAAATCGGGTAATATAAAGCCCAAAAACAAATTATTAAAAAGTAAATAATGATTAACTTAATAAATGAAACCCAATTCAAAAATTTCGAAAACGTTAAAAGATATTAAATACTTACAAAAACGAAATGTAAAATAAATTTCTCAAGTAAATACATTGTATAAACAAAAATATCAGTTTCCAAATTGGCAAAGACCTAAACCGGAAAATCACCTGGAAACCCTAAGTGCAATACAATAGTTTAAGTTCGGCAATCTAGCACCCCTAACCCTAGAGGCTGAGATGTAGTTTAAATATGTAGAATAGCTCATAGTAATATAAGTTTGTTTAAAAATATCAGATTGGTAAATTTTTGACCTATTTCGACCGTTCGGATACAAACTTCGAAAAGCGTGTCCCGGGGCTCGAGATATAAAAAATATAACATTAGTACTGTTAGACTCGTAAATTCATAAGATTTCCAAATATATCAGTATATTTTTCGGGTTATAAAAGTTACAGTTATAACCTTTTTATCGTATTTTCATTATTACGGTAATTGATTAGTCTTTTGCACTATTCACTTTTATTTCATTACACAATTTTATTATTCTTATAAAACCTTATATTATGAGATAAATATTTTATATATTATAGAAAATTTTGTGTTTCTAAAATATAGTTAGTTCGGGCTTTCACGAGATCAGATTCTATTTAAGACCCGATACTAAAAATATAATAAATTAATTTAATGACTGGAAAATATTTTAAAATATTTTATTTTCATAAAATAATTTTTTATAATTTTTCGGGTTATAAAATATCATTTATAGCCCCTATTCGAGTGTATTGATCATACTCGTAACATATTTGTTAAAATACTAAAATAATTCAAATAATTATTTAATTTTAATTATGAAAAATCTGCTATAAATATTTGGAATAAATTTTCTAATTTTATTTTATTTTAATTTATTTTATTAAGAATGTATTTTTATAACTCATACCTTCAAGTACACCTTACACATATCACTTCTTTTTCACTTCAATCTTTCTACACTCTATCCCACACTTCATGGCAGATTTTTCCCCTTCTTTATGGCTGCCATTGTCCTTTATTTACTCCATTTTGACTAAATTAATTAAATTCCACTCCTTCTTAAAGAAGTTACATTACACATTAATTATACAATTCAATTTTGAGTCAAAATTCAACAAAACCCTCTCTCTCCTCTCCTCATTATTCGCCTACAGCATGGTCCTTCTTTGGGCTGTCTTGTTTTATTTCTTTTCTCTCTTTCATTCATTTAATACACTCATTTTCTCTCTCTCCTTCATTTACTCATTTTTCTTTTTTCATTCTTTAGCCTTTCTATCTCTTTTTCCTCTCTTTTCTTCATCTTCTTGCCCTTGTTCATACAAGAAACAAGCTGCCCCCATTCTTTCATGAGCCTCCATGCATATTTCTTGAATATTTCTAAGCAAATCTTCATCTCAAAGCTTCCATAGGTGATATAGGTAAAGTTTAATAAAGGTTTTATGCATCAAAGGACCTTCCATAAGCTTAAAAGCTTAGGATGATGATGCCAAAAAATGAAACACTCCTCTTCTCCGTTATTATTATCTTGTATCATAATTATTTTCTTGTTTAAAGTTGTTATATTTTATAGATCTAACTTTTTGTAGCTTTGATTTTTGTTTATGCCATAGATCTTGCTATATGTTAGTTATTATTTTTGTTATTTCTTGTGATTTATGCATATATTCCTCATTCACATGTGTTCATGTACTTATAACTAGTTTAGAAGACTAGATCTAGAGTTTTGAGTTCATAAAATGCATTAGACTTTGTTTTATTTCATGGATGATTTGTAGTAGCATGATAGTAGGGTATTTTCGAAAACTCAAGATCTATTTTATTTTCTACAAAAGTCATTTTTGAAAATTCGGATAAAAATGGAACCATATTTAGAAAAGTTATTTTTCAACTTCAAAATGTGTATTTTTCATTTAAAATGAAGGGCTTAGGGTATAGATAACATAAATGAAAGATTTTGGTGAGTAAAGTTTAGATCTATGAGTTTGTAGCTTACTACCATGCATTTGTTTTATGTTTATGTTCATATTAAGTGTAGATCTTAGTTTTGATCTCAAACAAAATAGTGAAATTCGTATTTTGGCAAGACCCCTATTTAAAAACTGCTTTCCAAGTATCAAAATGTAATTTTTACTTAAGAAAATAAAGGCTTAATGTATGTATATTATCAAGACTTCTTTTTACAAGAATCAAAGGTGATTTTCAAAAGTTATTCTCAAAATAAAAACCTTATTTTCGGATTTTGGCCAAGGCATATTTTAAAAACATGTTTTCCAACTCAAAAATGAAGTTTTTATTTAAGAAATGAAAGGCTCTTAGGATAAGATATATAAGGAATGAATTTTCATAAGTTTAGATAGATTTTATCAAAAGATATGTCCAAGAATAAATTTTATAAATTTGGATCGCAACCAAGACCAATTTTGAAAACCTATTTTTTCAACTTCAAAACAAGACTTTTAGTAAAGAAATGGAAGCCTTAAGGGATAGGTTTGATTAGGAAATGATTTTTGAAAGACTAAATGAGTTTTACAAAGAAAACAAGCTCAAATGAATTTCTCAAAATTCGGATTTGAAAATAGCTACAATTTAAACACCTATTTCCAAATACCAAAATGATAATTTTTATAGGAAAATGGAAGTCCTAGGGTATATATATAATAAAGACCAAGTTTTGATAAGGATAGAAGGAATTTATCAAAATATAACCTTAGAACAACAAATGATTCCCAAGGATAGGATAAACAATGTTTTCATTCTTCAAAATTTTGTAAAATTCGTACTTAGGTAAACCACCTATTTAAACACTTACTTTCTAACCCCAAAATGAAGGTTTTTATTGAAATAATGAAAGTGATGGTTATATAAATCATCAAGGTTGCGTTTTGATTAAACAAAGTATGATTTTACAAGGAGAAAAACTATTTTTCTTAAGTCTAGTATAATCCAAAGTTTTTCAAAGTAAAAGTTTTCAAAAGAATTATTGGTATTATATGTATACATATAGGTAGTGTCACGCCCCGAAGGGTACCCTAAACGTGGCAGTCCGCCACATATAATATCAAGGCTTAAGAATGGCTACCTTAGTCATGCGAAAGCCTTAGTATTATATGTAAGGCGTCTAACACGGTAATAGGAGACGCTTTTGGGAAGCATAGTTTAAGCAAGTAAAGATAAACATACAAGAATCCAGAAATAAAGTATATCATATCATAAATAACCAAAGGTCTGTTACATAATTTCTTAGGGGCATACCCCCGCTAATTCCAAGGATCGAGATAAACCTCATAACATCCAAAATACTACATCAAAGATTTCAAAGGAATTCTAATCTAAGTCTTCGAGTAGATTTCCTCCAAAAGCTTCAATATAAAACGTACACGGATATGGGAGGACCTCGGGCTCAAAAATAGGTGTTCCTGAGAATACAAATATCTATAGGGGTGTAAGCTTATGGGCTTAGTGAGTAAATCCCAAAATTCATACTCGAAGAAAATTATCAATCATGTTTATTATTCAAACATATGAAATGCAACAACCACGTGAGCATACAAGGCATATGACTTTCCGGGAATCATATGTTGAATGAATTACGCCCGACATTCGGGGTTGGGTATTCAGGCCAATTACAGCCATAACTTTTAAAAACACTTTTATAGATCTTACCGGCTCCTATACGCCATCAAAAACTTGTAGTTATTACAGGCTCCTACTAGCCACCAATTTAAGTAGTTCTTACTGGCTCCTACTCGCCACTTACATGATATATCGGTTATGTCTACCACCACTATTATACACTTGTCCCACCAATTGTATAGTAGCGAATGCAATGTGACTCAACATATGAAGTGCATGAATAATGTCTTTAATTAAAGTCTAGTAGTTACATTTAACTTCTTTCAAGTGATCAACCAATTTCAAACAACTCAAGATATTAATGTACATACAACTTTATTACAAACGAATTGAGTTTCGATATACTTAGTATCCCTTCAACATATTATCATACACTTCTTTTTGATTTTTGCTTAGATTCTAGTGCAACTAATTTTTTTACAAGCACAATCAAGAGTACGAGAAAATTAACGGGAAGTAACTCACTCGGCCATGATGACACCGTTCTTGAATTGGATGGGTCGTTCGGAATTTCCACTTAATCATAGTAATCCTCGGGATACGAACAATCTTCGTCGTGATTATCTAATCAAGAAGAATACCCAAAATGAGTATTTCATGAAATTTTATCCTTGAAGATTCTAATCTTTTCTTAAAATCGTGGTAAAATCGTATAAGGGGAAATTCCAACTTAAAATGGCCATAACTTGCTGATTTTAACTCGGAATTTCGCGTACAATATATCGTTTTCTACCTACTCGAAAAGATCTACACATTTCTAAGCTTATTTCCATAAAACTAAGTCGTTTGGGTCCCGAAAAGACAGTGACTAAATCTGCCACGAATTTTGCAAAAACTTGTTTTCCTTTTTGTAAACAAAGTTCATTTTGAAAAGATAAACATTTCAATTATTTTGTAAACTTTTGAAAGGTATTATATATATATATTTTTTTTTTTTTTTGTAATG